>APFE031014840.1:0-32273 GCA_000404065.3 Pinus taeda
TTATACCCCTAATCTTACTCAATCACCGGATTTAAAGCTTACGATATCATGGTGACATGCTTTATTATATAGCGTTGATATATTTAATACATAACTCAAGCATTGATATATATATTACACATAACTACAAGCGTTGATATATTTAATACGTAACTTATGAATACAATGATACATAACGGTAATGTTAATATTCCACAACAATAATCAACCTTCCCGATTCATCGTAGAGTTAACAAGCGTATGACACCTGTGTCACGGTACAGTCATCCACTTGCCGGTAGCTGTAGCATTTATGGTAACAGCGTGGCTACCACCTCCTCAGGATCGTCATTACAATGGACGGCCTTGATCGCTCTTCAACGATCGGACGGTGGAGAGCTTCAAGGTTTTGGCGGCATTGCTTTTAGGGTTGGTGAACGAAGGTTTCGGGTCATTTGTCATTGTTTGGGTCGCCGAGAGCGGCTCCCAGCTCTGTTCTGCCATAGTTCTTTCAGTCCGGTCTCCGCCATTGTTAACTCTACAGTGCTCGAACTGCTGCAGGCGACGAGCTCTCTGTTGGTGTCTTGCTTCGGCGCATCCTCGACTGGTATGTAACCCTCGCTGCGGTTTCTCAGAAAACTATCTTTCTATGTGTTTATATGAGTGAATAATCCTTGGTTATTCGCTGGCAGGTACCTGTGTTTTGCGTGAGGACGGTAGCCGCGATGATGGCACAGGGGTTTGCCCCCACTTCGCTGACCAGGTAAGCATACCAACTCACGGACTCCTGTTTTCAGCTATTGCAATGATTGCCACCTTATGCTACTCTTTTTCCTGCCAGGTCTATTGTTAAATCTGCTATTTGAAGGCGAATCACAGTTGTCTTCTTTTGCACTTGGTTTACTCGGATTACGATGAATAGATACAGCTTCTAGGGTTTAGGATGTTCCGAGTTTAAGACTCGAGCCGAGTTATTTTTGTACAATTCTATGTCTGTTTAATTATTTGGTCCTCAGTTAATTTGCATGTAATGATTCGGTCACTGTAATTACAGTTTGACTCGCATTATGGCTTTTCGGGTTTTTCCCGACTTGGTCGGTATCAAATGGGATTTCCCTGTTCTCATCATTTGATAATATATGAGTTCCATGATTTAGATGCCGGGTTTTGCCTCAGTATTTTCTGAATGTTAATGATAGTATTATTTGGTCGGTTATTTCACCCGTATGGGTTTTTGTTATGATTATTATAGACTTGCTCTTATTTGGCCGTCGGCCTGCTCATGATTTCATTATATTGCAGTTGGATTTGTACTTAAAATACTCGTTTGATAATTCCTCTCTTGCGGTTAGCTCATTATACCATGAACTCGATGTTTTACGCATTCCTACTGTATAATGATTTGGGTCTTTGAGGAAAAGGCCGGTTGACCGAGAAAGGGTAATGTTATGTACATTCTGTCGTTTATTCATATGATGACTGTAATTACATGATTCTGATTCCGGCTATTTAATTTAAATTTCTTTCCTTTTTCTTAGCAAGTAAATCTCTGAATATTTATTACAGTAAATAGGTTTTTGGCAATGAGGTCTCGGCATCTTGCTGTGGCTTACCGCCACCAGGTGGTGTCCACCTGTGCACATTGCTCGGACCGAAACTCATCCACTAATGAGGTCATATGTTTACACTATGTTATGACTCTGTTCTTTACGTGTTACTAAAGGTTTACCTGAACGGTTAGCGAGACTATCGCTGTCAGAAAATGCCCATTAACTGTTGGTAATACTTATGCGAATTGTAATATTTGACAATTCTTTGGTTTATATATTGCTACTGTTTGCGTTCACCACTTACAGTCTTCCGCCTGGTAATATGAGGGTTTCTGTTCGGGTTTACCCGACAGTTAACCGTTTCAATTATTTTGATACTCTGTCTCTAAATACAGAGATGGGTTATTTACCTCCTTGCTGTATATTAAATACTTTCAGATGCTGTATATTAAATACTTTCAGATAAACTTTGTTCTGATGATTTCTACATCCTGTTACTGTTCTTTTCATGAACCACTGTCTACATGATTGTTATTTAGACCTATCTTTTATATAGAATGCTGTACAGGAATTAAATCTATCCAATCTTCAGTTATCTATCTTTCTTGTTTTGATTCATATTAGTATAAAGATAGGGTATACTATACAGGTTCTATTTAGACTTTCCATACTGGTCTCTTTCTTTCTTTTTACATATCTGATCTACAGAGTGACCCAAATGACAGTATTACCTTTAATAAATTCAGGTACTGTTTCACATTATAATCATGATTAAAATATTCCTAAACAAACTACTACTACTGTCATCGATATCTAATCTTCAGGTCTTATAAATCAAAATACTTACCTGTATCTTTGTTGCTTCTCTTCGCCCTTCTACCACCCGTGGAAGGCTATTTGATGCTTGATATCCTCCCAGCCACGAGACCAGTCGACTGTACTGCGTCTCTCCCCCAAGCAATCCCTTGCTGGCCACAGCCTCTGCAATGGGAGGCACAATTGTGCTTGTGCTATCTGGTCCTCACCAGACGTAGCACCATCTTTCTTTTGCTCAGTGCCCTCTTTTCCTTGTTTTTCCTGTTTGTTCAAAAAAACAACCCAAGTCTTTCTCCTTTCCCCTTTTCTAAGGAGAAGAGAAACAGTTAGGGTTTTCCCTAATGTACTGGCAACTGTTTTTTCCTTTTTCCTCATGCATAAAGAGAGAAAATAACTTTTCACATGAAATTATCATGCACACATAATTATGCATTTCATATTATTTAATTTTAAACATATAATATTTCCATCACTTCAAGAAGATAGTAATTTCTGTTTCATCTTTAACCACAGAGTAAATAAGTAATTTATTTACGTAAAATATTTGGTCATTACATCTCCTCCCCCTGAGATTGGACACCGTCTCGGTGTCTCTCAAAACCGAACAGATCTGGATAGGTCTTTCTCATTAATTCCTCATCTTCCCAAGTGGCCTCGTCAGGCCCAAAATGTCGCCATTGAACCTTAACTTGGGTAATAACTCGTTTCCGCAGCTGCACTTCTCTCTGGTCGAGAATGCTCAGCGGTTCGACCAGAACTTCTCCTTCCGGTTCGACCTGCAATACACAATTTGTAAGTTAGTTTTCTACTTTTCATGTGCAATTCTTGCGGAATTTAACATAACTCAAACCCACCTGGATCTCTTGCCATCGAATCACATGCCTAGGATCATACACATACTTCTTTAGAACAGAAACATGAAATACGTTATGAACTCGGATGTGACTTGGCAGGGCCAGTTGATAAGCTACTGGTCCGACCCTTGCCAAAATTTGGAAGGGTCCACAATACCGTGGTGCCAGTTTGGCGCATCCGCTCCACTGCAAGGTACTTCTTTTGGCCTGAATTCGAATATACACATGGTCCCCAATCTGAAATTCCTTAAATCTCCTTTTTCGATCAGCGAAGTTCTTCTGCCTATCCTGGGCAGCTTTCAAATTGACACGTACCCTCTTCACCATATCCTCCATTTCTTTTAACATTTCAGGACCTAAGTTCAGTTTATCTTCCGGTCCTCCCCAATTAGTGGGTGTACGACATTTTCGTCCGTACATAACTTCGAATGGGCTCATCTGCGTCGAGGTATGGTAACCATTATTATACGCGAACTCTACTAGATGTAAATAATCTTCCCACTTCGTGGGTTGTTGCATGACATAAGCCCTTAACATATCTTCTACCATCTGGTTCACTCGTTCCGTTTGCCCATCAGTTTGTGGGTGGTATGCCGTGCTGAAGTTTAGTTGAGTCCCTAATTCAGCAAATAACGTTTTCCAAAATGCTGATGTGAATTTCACATCACGATCGGAAATTATGTTTTTCGGAAGCCCATGTAACCTAAATATATTCTGCATAAAAATATGAGCAATCTGTGCAGCTCTATAGGTAGATTGCACTGGTATGAAATGTGCAGCCTTACTCAGCTTGTCCACTACTACGAAAATGGAGTCATTATTCCTTTTTGTCTTAGGCAATCCTATGATGAAGTCCATGGAGATGACTTCCCACTTCCATTCTGGAACTGGCAGTGGTTGTAACAATCCTGCTGGGTGTTGGTGTTCAGCTTTAATCTGTTGACATTCCAGGCATTGCAATAGGTATTCGACAATATTCTTCTTCATTCCTGGCCAGAAATACTCCTTTCGGATTGCTATTATCATCTTCTGATAACCCGGATGACCTGCGTAATGACTAACATGAAATTCATCCATAATCAAATTTTTTATTCTTCTTTGATTTGGCACATATAACCGTTTCTTGAAATAAATTCTGCCAGCATCGTCTAATTCATATTCTTGTTGGCTGTCCTCTTTAGCAGATTGCTGTATTTGTAATTTTAGCCGCTGATATTCAGTGTCTTGATCTGCAGTTTCCTTTATAATTTCTAGAAAGGGACTTTTCCATCCACTAATGGAAATTTCATACAAATTCTGTACCTTCCGGCTCAAAGCGTCAGCTACCTTATTTTCCTTCCCCTGCAAGTGTTTTATATCGAAATCAAACCCACTTAAAAAGTCTACCCACCTTGCTTGTCTATCGTTTAAGGTAGGCTGGCTGAAGTAGTTGGTCAAGCTGTGGTGGTCGGTATGCAGCAGAAATTTTCTGCCCATGAGATAATGCCGCCACATCTTCAGGGCATGTATTACGGCAGCCAACTCCAGATCATAAGCAGAATACTTCTGCTCATGTTCTTTTAGTTTGCGAGACTCGTAAGCTATTACCCTACCTTCTTGCATGAAGACTCCTCCCAATCCTTCTTTACTGGCATCCGTACATACTACGTAATCCTTATTAGGATCTGCTATACTTAGAACAGGTGCCGTGGTGAGCAAATGTTTCAATTGCTCAAAACTTTCCTGGCAATTTGGGGTCCAATGAAACAGTTTCCCTTTCTTCTGCAATGAGGTAATGGGAAATGCCACCTTAGAGAAACCTGCCACGAATCTCCTATAATACCCTGCCAACCCCATAAAAGATCGGACATCCGTTACATCTTTGGGAATCGGCCAGTCCATTATAGCTTTTATCTTTTTCGGATCCACTGCAATTCCTTCCTTTGAGATCACGTGACCCAAATACTGAATTTCTTCCTTGAAGAAGTCACACTTGCTAAATTTGGCATACAGCTGATGTTCTCGAAGGGTCTGTAATACTATTCGAAGATGCTCATAATGTTCTTCAATAGTGCGTGAATAAATCAAAATATCGTCAATAAATATCAGCACAAATTGATCCAAATAAGGATGGAAGATACCATTCATTAGACACATGAAGGTTGCCGGGGCGTTGGTGAGGCCAAACGGCAAAACTACAAATTCATAGTGTCCATACCTGGTTCTAAAGGCTGTTTTCGCGATATCTTCATCTTTAATTCTGATCTGATGATAGCCTGATCGTAAGTCGATCTTAGAGAACACAGTTGCGCCTTTCACCTGGTCAAACAATTCATCTATCCGGGGAAGAGGATATTTGTTTTTAATAGTCAACTTATTCAACTGTCTGTAATCAATACACATCCGAAGGGTGCCGTCTTTCTTCTTAACAAATAACACCGGGGCTCTCCATGGAGACACACTCGGACGAATGTAGTTCTTCTCAAGTAACTCTTGTAACTGCATTTTTAATTCTGTCAACTCAGGTACACTCATTCTGTAGGGCGCTCGTGACACCGGTGCAGCCCCTGGTACTAGCTCTATAGTAAAGTCTATATCTCTTCGCAGCGGCAGCTCGGGAATTTCTTCCGGAAACACATCTGCAAATTCTTGTATTACCGGAATATTATTCAAAGATGTTGTCTTGTCCTTAGAATTCGCAAAACCCACTTGAATGGCATACACTTGACAGCCCTTCCGTACACATTTTACCAGTTGATTTGCAGTTATTGGTCAGACTTGCACAGGTCGCCTAATACCCTGCATTTCTTTGTTGTTCCCTTGTTGATCTCTGTAATAGATGATTTTGGTTTTACAGTCAACCAATGACCAATGCTTTTCCAACCAGTCCATTCCAATTAAAATATCATAAGAACCCAAAGGAAGTATGTTCAGGTCAGCTGTTATTGGCTGGTCTTCTATAGTGAAAGAGTAGTTATTGATCTTAGAGGTTACCTTCCGCTTGGCTCTCGTGGCCAATTGTACTAACCAAGGGTTTTTAAATTTAACAGACTGTAAATTACAACGTTCTACTACTTTTGGGTTTACATAACTTAGCGTGGCCCCAGGATCAATCAAAACAGATATGGGAAGGTTTGAAATTTTACCTTCGAACTCAACCATGGTTGGCTGGTACTCCGCCTGCTGATCCTCCAATGCTGCATTGATTCTGGGTACGCTTCGTCCCACTTCGCCAATAGTTGAAGCTTCATGAATCTGGGATAACTGTTCAGTCCCCTTTCGCTGTGGGCAATTCTTAATGTAATGAGGTCCCCCACAACCCCAACACTGTAAAGGAGGTCTTGCTGTTCCTTCATTATCCAATCTGATTTGTTGTTCACTGGCTTTGGGTTCATTTGCAGTTCTGAACTTGGGTGCAGTCTTTGTCGCAAATCTGTTATTGATTCCTTTGCCAGTCCCTTTAATTCCACTGCTGCGATTTCCTTTGAAGTTTCCAGCTAACTTGAAATTTTTCTTCTCACTCCACTTTCTATTAGCAGTTTCTCCTTTTTGTTTACTTTGTTGATAACAGATTCTAGCCTTGCGGATTACTTCATCCATCGATTTCAGATTATCGAATTCAATTCTTTCCCGCATGTACGGGGGTAAACTGCTAACGAATCGCTGCACCTTTGCCTTTTCCTCCCTTATATATGGGACGTAGCGAAGTAATGAAGTGAAACGGGTAATGAACTCATCCATAGTCTGCTGTCCTAATCGCAGGTCATGAAATTCTCTGGCTTTCTCATCATAGAAGCGTTCAGTTAAATATCTCTCCTTGAAGAATTTTTGGAAATTGTCCCATGTTATGTTTTTCTCAGTAACCCCTTTGACAATCTTCACTTCTTCCCACCATAAGGTAGCTTTTCCTTGCAACTGGAAAATAGCCAGTTGTGCTTTAAGATTATGATCGTATTCATACAGTTGGAAATATTTGTTCATGTTTATTAACCATGCTTCAGCTGCTTCCTCATGTTCTCCGTCAAAATGTGGTGGCTTAATCTTGCGGAATTCCCCTTGTAATTCCATCCTTTGTCTTTTTGAGGTTTGCTGTTCGAGTGCGTTGTCTGAACGTTCTTCCCGCTCTTCTAATCCTTCAGGAGGTATGTGATGATTCTGTTCTTCTGACATCCTTGGGTGCTCCACACTATGATTAGCGGGCAACTGATTTTGTCTGTCGGACAAGCTTTTTAAAATTCTCTCCTGCTCTATTGTTAATCGAGCATTGTCTTCTTGCAACCGAGCCATTTCATTTTTCAGCTCCTGTACTGTTTCCAAAATGGCTTGGTTTGTAATCCTCGCTTCTTCTCCAAGTTGTACCCATAGCTCTGGGTTATTGTCCCCGCCGGTCATGCCCTGTCCCATTACAGGTCGTCGAGACGTGTTCTCTGCCCTCCTCATGACTTTCGTTCCCAGAATTCACTCCTGTAAAAGAAAACAGTTCAAGAGTAATAATGGAATGATCATCTATTAACTGATTCACTACAGGGTCCTTTCATTATTGTCTTGCCCAGAGGTCACAGTGCTGTATCTGGGCTCTGATACCATATGTCACAACCCTCTATTCTTAAAATTATATAAATAAATGAAAAAAAATTATTATACCCCTAATCTTACTCAATCACCAGATTTAAAGCTTACGATATCATGGTGACATGCTTTATTATATAGCGTTGATATATTTAATACATAACTCAAGCATTGATATATATAAGACACATAACTACAAGCGTTGATATATTTAATACGTAACTTATGAATACAATGATACATAACGGTAATGTTAATATTCCACAACAATAATCAACCTTCCCGATTCATTGTAGAGTTAACAAGCGTATGACACCTGTGTCACGGTACAGTCATCCACTTGCCGGTAGCTGTAGCATTTATGGTAACAGCGTGGCTACCACCTCCTCGGGATCGTCATTACAATGGACGGCCTTGATCGCTCTTCAACGATCGGACGGTGGAGAGCTTCAGGGTTTTGGCGGCATTGCTTTTACGGTTTGTGAACGAAGGTTTCGGGTCATTTGTCATTGTTTGGGTCGCCGAGAGCGGCTCCCAGCTCTGTTCCGCCATAGTTCTTTCAGTCTGGTCTCCGCCATTGTTAACTCTACAGTCCTCGAACTGCTGCAGGCGACGAGCTCTCTGTTGGTATTTTGCTTCGGCGCATCCTCGACTGGTATGTAACCCTCGCTGCGGTTTCTCAGAAAACTATCTTTCTATGTGTTTATATGAGTGAATAATCCTTGGTTATTCGCTGACAGGTACCTGTGTTTTGCGTGAGGATGGTAGCCGCGATGATGGCACAGGGGTTTGCCCCCACTTCGCTGACCAGGTAAGCATACCAACTCACGGTCTCCTGTTTTCAGCTATTGCAATGATTTCCACCTTATGCTACTCTTTTTCCTACCAGGTCTATTGTTAAATCTGCTATTTGAAGGCGAGTCACAGTTGTCTTCTTTTGCACTTGGTTTACTCGGATTACGATGAATAGATATAGCTTCTAGGGTTTAGGATGTTCCGAGTTTAAGACTCGAGCCGAGTTATTTTTGTACAATTCTATGTCTGTTTAATTATTTGGTCCTCAGTTAATTTGCATGTAATGATTCGGTCACTGTAATTACAGTTTGACTCGCATTATGGCTTTTCGGGTTTTTCCCGACTTGGTCGGTACCAAATGGGATTTCCCTGTTCTCATCATTTGATAATATATGTGTTCCATGATTTAGGTGCCGGGTTTTGCCTCAGTATTTTCTGAATGTCAATGATAGTATTATTTGGTCGATTATTTCACCCGTATGGGTTTTTGTTATGATTATTATAGACTTGCTCTTATTTGGCCGTCGGTCTGCTCATGATTTCATTATATTGCAGTTGGATTTGTGCTTAAAATACTCGTTTGATAATTCCTCTCTTGCGGTTAGCTCATTATACCATGAACTCGATGTTTTACGCATTTCTACTGTATAATGATTTGGGTCTTTGAGGAAAAGGCCGGTTGACCGAGAAAGGGTAATGTTATGTACATTCTGTCGTTTATTCATATGATGACTGTAATTACATGATTCTGATTCTGGCTATTTAATTTAAATTTCTTTCCTTTTTCTTAGCAAGTAAATCTCTGAATATTTATTACAGTAAATAGGTTTTTGGCAATGAGGTCTCGGCATCTTGCTGTGGCTTACCGCCACCAGGTGGTGTCCACCTGTGCACATTGCTCGGACCGAAAATCATCCACTAATGAGGTCATATGTTTACACTATGTTATGACTCTGTTCTTTACGTGTTACTAAGGGTTTACCTGAACGGTTAGTGAGACTATCGCTGTCAGAAAATGCCCATTAATTGTTGGTAATACTTATGCGAATTGTAATATTTGACAATTCTTTGGTTTATATATTGCTACTGTTTGTGTTCACCACTTACAGTCTTCCGCCTGGTAATATGAGGGTTTCTGTTCGGGTTTACCCGACAGTTAACCGTTTCAATTATTTTGATACTCTGTCTCTAAATACAGAGATGGGTTATTTACCTCCTTGCTGTATATTAAATACTTTCAGATAAACTTTGTTCTGATGATTTCTACATCCTGTTACTGTTCTTTTCATGAACCACTGTCTGCATGATTGTTATTTAGACCTGTCTTTTATATAGAATGTTGTACAGGAATTAAATCTATCCAATCTTGAGTTATCTATCTTTCTTGTTTTGATTCATATTAGTATAAAGACAGGGTATACTATACAGGTTCTATTTAGACTTTCCATACTGGTCTCTTTCTTTCTTTTACATATCTGATCTACAGAGTAACCCAAATGACAGTATTACCTTTAATAAATTCAGGTACTGTTTCACATTATAATCCTGATTAAAATATTCCTAAACAAACCACTACTACTGTCATCGATATCTAATCTTCAGGTCTTATAAATCAAAATACTTACCTGTATCTCTGTTGCTTCTCTTTGCCCTTCTACCACCCGTGGAAGGCTATTTGATGCTTGATATCCTCCCAGCCACGAGACCAGTCGTCTGTACTGCGTCTCTCCCCCAAGCAATCCCTTGCTGGCCACAACCTCTGCAATGGGAGGCACAATTGTGCTTGTGCTATCTGGTCCTCACCAGACGTAGAACCATCTTTCTTTTGCTCAGTGCCTTCTTTTCCTTGTTTTTCCTGTTTGTTCAAAAAACAACCCAGGTCTTTTCTCCTTTCCCCTTTTCTAAGGAGAAGAGAAACAGTTAGGGTTTTCCCTAATGTACTGGCAACTGTTTTTTACTTTTTCCTCATGCATAAAGAGAGAAAATAACTTTTCACATGAAATTATCATGCACACATAATTATGCATTTCATATTATTTAATTTTAAACATATAATATTTCCATCACTTCAAAAAGATAGTAATTTCTGTTTCATCTTTAACCACAGAGTAAATAAGTAATTTATTTACGTAAAATATTTGGTCATTACACCTCAATACAACTATTAAAAATTATTTGGTTAATTTAAAAATATTTGATTTTTATTTGAAAGGTTAATATTTATTATTGTATTGAGAAGTACTTTTCACTCAAATATGGAAGAGACTTTTAAATTGTTTTGTAAATATTTTGTCTCAATCAAATTATAGAAAAATAAAAATTAATTTAAAAAATTATAAAATAAAATAAATAACAACTAGAATTATAGTTATTCATTAATTTAAATTGAAAAGATATTTGATCCATAATAACACTGGGTATACCTGGAATTAAATAGATCTAAACTGTTACCCAGATGCGGGTGAAATTCAAGGTTATTAAAGGCGTTACACGGGAACGACGGCGCTTGGCCTAGCCAACTGCAGGACAGCGCTCCTTCCCATGCCCAGCTATGGCACCTGCAGACTCACTTATGGCGAGAGCAGGCACCTACAGACTCACTTAAGGCGAGAGCAGGTCCGCCTGTAGAACATCTTAAATGAACGCCCCGGCCGAGATAAGGTAGCTGTTAGTTTAAACATGGCGCATATGTCCATCAACCCCATCGTCTGTCTTCCCTCCTTCAGTGTCTGCCCACTCCAAGCAGGAAACCCCTGCAGCATAACTGTTATAGGCAATCATTGGTTGCGTCTTTGTTGTCTTGACTTTGGAAATGGGTTTCATTATTCCCATTCCTAGCTCTGCCCTTTGAACCTTATTAAGAATCCCTCTGTGCATTCTCTGCATCCCATCCAAGCCCCCAATTCTCGGCTTCTCCTCTGCCGCATCACCATGGTTCGTCACCGCACGAGAAGCCGCCATGGCAGTAGCTGAGGGGGTCGCACTCGTTCTCAGGCAACCCAAAGCGTGGACCAGCAACCACCTCATGCCTCTATGACTTCTTCACAAGCTAATTCTCCCCCTCACAGCCCGACCAACAGAATCTATCCGCACAATGCCTTCCAGTCGACTCACTTCAGGTTCCAGAGCAACTTGAACTGGCCCATTATCACTGCTAATATAACCATCATCTTCTCTAAAGAAGAAGATTAGCACAATGCTCCAGAGCGTAACCTAGCCGAGCAACCTCAGGACAGCCGCAAAATTGTTGGTAGTCATGGCTCAGAGCAGCTCTCGGCGGAAGAAGGCAGAGCAGCAAGGCGAGGCGGATAACATGAGGAAGGTGATACTGCTGGAGACACTCAGCAACCAGGTGGCGGCTCTCATGGAGCCACAATTTCGATGGCCATTGCTGGCAGCTCGAGCAGCACCCTTCAGGCAATGGAACCTCCACGTGGCGGGGCGGAGGGTGGTGTGGCGAATGATGGCGAGATCTGGTATGGGAACACTTGCCTCGTTGTCAAGGAGCCACCAGACCAGGGCTTCCCGATCTGACGCCACGTGGACTCCCACGTGCCATTTTAGAATTTTTTTGTTGACGGGTTAGGTTCTGTTGTCAATGGTTTTGTGGTTCTGTTTGTGGTTTTGTGGTTCTGGGTTTGTGGTTCTGTTGCTATCATGTTTAGCATTTCTGTCAAATGATGTTGTCTCAACTGCTTCAGATGGTATTGTCTCAAGTTCTCATTATGGTTCTACCGTTGTATTCCCAATCTTTTGTATGGTTTTGGCAAAGTGTAACTGGTTTTCCCAAATATGGGACAGTTTTGATAACCAGAAAGATCTTAGGTGCTCTCGGCTGAGGCTACAGCCTCATTGTAATTATATTTTTCTTTCCTTTTAATAAAATTAGTTTTACAAAGAAAAAAAATAAATCTAAACTATTAATAAATTCTTGAATATTATCTAATATAATATTCAATTTGAAATATAATATAATAAGTATATTAACTATTTAAATGTGAATTTAATTATTTATAAATAATATAACTAATTTTAAAATTTTTATGTGACAAATTAATCACATTGTCATTATCAAACGAAATCACCAACAAATAAACAAGATAATTAATCCTACCTACATTATTTAATTAATCCTACCTACATTATTCTAAATCAGTATGGATCACAAAAAAACTGAAATCAATGAATAATATTAAACTCGTATATCAATAATAATTATTTATTATATATTAATAATAATTAATTATTATTTTGAGTTTTAATAAATGGTTTTGGGAATAATGTGTTTTTAACTAATTTGGGAAAGTAATTCCAAATAGTTAAGGTAAATAACAATGTCAATTAAATAAGGATATCCACTAAATAAAGAATAAGTGATCATTGAAGGTGAATGAGGTTAAATAGATTTTATTGAAGAAATAAATAATGTTTCAATTTTATTTTTAAGAAGTACAATTTCAAATAAAATTAATTGGCATAGTCAAGAAATGATCTTTTTTATTTTTCTCATTAATTTTAATCAAAATCCAACCTAGTTTTTTAAAAACATGAGTTTAAATTGTTTAATCTGTAGGGTTTTCAAGGGTGCTCATATTATTTCTCTTTACACTAACATCACTATTAAGGAAGTTATTCATGTTATCAATCACATAATGGATCCTGATATTGCCAAACTTGTTGAGATTTTCCTTACCTCGACCTTATTTAGTTTCAAAAGGGAATTTTGTGAGGAAACCTGTCAGGTAGCGATGGGTTCTTCACTCTCTCAAATGGTTGCTAACCTTTTTATGGGAGATTTAAAAATCAAGAGTTTTAGCTTCCGCTCGATTTAAGCCAAAAATTTGGAAAATATTTGTTGATGATACCTTCAATTTATGGCCCCATGGTTAGGAAAAATTGGTATCTTTTTTCGAGCATCTCAATAATCAATCTGATTCCATTAAATTTACCATGGAATGTGCGGTTAATGAAACCTTACCCCTTGTTGATATTCTTATCTCAAAAAAAGATGATGGTTTTTTCTCCCACTAGGTTTTTCATAAGAAAACCAACACACAACAATATATTGATCCTAAATCTCATCACTTGCAAGCCCATAAACTAGGGGTTCTCAATACTCTAGCAACTAGCTCTTTAAGGATTTTTTATGAAGACCATGTGGCTAATGAGAAAACACATCTCTTAAATGTCTTCATGAAGAATGGTTATAATAAGTTCCAAGGTTTCCGAGCCTTTTTAAAACCTATTCAGGGACCTCAAACTAAGAAAGTTTGAGGTGGCCTCTAGTGTCCAACTTCCCTTTATCTATGGGACAACTGACAAGATTTTTAGGATTCTGAGGAAACAAAAGATTAGTTCCACCTTTAGACCTTTAAAAACCATTCATGGCTCTTTAAGATCCATCAAAGACCCTATTGATCTCAAAAGAATGAAGGGTGTTTATTCAATTCCATGTTTTTGTGGAACCCCCCTATGTTGGGGAGATTGGTCATTCCATTTCTTAGAGGATTCAGGAGCATGCAACGAACCTAAGACACTATAGGACTTGCTCATCTGCTGTAGTGGAACATGTTGAATTAAAAAGCACCATATTTGCTTAGAGAGTTCTAAGTTCCTCTCGAGGGTGATCAATTCCATCACCAAAAATTAAGAGAAGTCATCAAGGTTGAAAAAGAAGACTCTTAATAAGGATGATGGATGGAAGTTAAGTGGGTCCTTTCTATTTTTTCGTAACCCCCGGGGTTTTTCTTCCCTCCTTTGCTTCCTTCTCCTTTCTTGGTTGGTGTGTGTTCAATTCTAAAATCTCTCTTTCCTTTTATTTGTTTTGATTTCATTTTAAATTTTGTTTTATCATGGCATTTATTGGTTTATTAATAATATTTATTTTATATATTTCTTCTTATTATTAATTATTATTTTATTAAAATATATTTTAATTTAAATTCCTTTCTATTAAGATAAGTTTAAAAATTCATTATGTTATTATATAATTTTAAGATAAAGAAAATGGAATCTTAATAAATTAATATAATAATATTAAAATTGTTACATTATAAATAATACTTAGAATTATATTAAAACAGAAATTAAAAATTAAAATTAAATTAAAAAAAAACTAATAATAAATGTTTATCCGTAACGGATTTTGTTTATATCTTTTTGGCCATTTAAATTATATATTTCTACTTATTTGGAACTGTATTAATGTTAACTTAATATAATAATTTCAATAATTGGAAAACAGAAAATTAAAAAATAAAATTATAGATTTACACAAATAACTAATAATAAATTGTTTTTTATCCGTTAACGGATCTTTTAATTTATATTTTTTTGGCCATTGGAAATTTAGTTATATTTCTTTTTGACCTTTGGAAATTTACTGTTACATCTGTGGTATAAATGAGTGATGTGTTGATCTTGCTCCCAATCATTGTCCTCATGATGAATGTAATAGAGATTCCAAACACGTTGACCCTAAGTTTTCTGTGATTTTTCTAGAAAATCTTGGGTTATACCGTAAATTTTTTGTGTGTTTTCTCCGGAAGATCTTGGCTTATCACAAAAAATATTGAAATTGTATTGCTCAATTAAAATCGAATTCTGGTGAAAAAAGCTAATTCGTCTCTAAATTATACTACACCAAATTAATTTTCTTAAGAATACGAAAGATATGTGCCAAATTAGTTTGCCAATTGTGTTCTGAGGATTGATATGGTTGAAAATTTAAAAAGTCAATAGTCTGCTTGTAATAAGTTTTGGGTTTTCTTAGGCATCATTTTGGTAGATTTTTTTCGAAAATAAAGGGAAGAGTTTTCTTTTTCACACTTGCTTGAGTGTGAACTCTCTACAATTAGTGTTTAAGGTTTTTTTTTCCATATATACAGTCAAAAATGTATTTAATTTTTGAGAAGTATAATTTCAAATAAATAAATAAAAATTGAAAAAAAGTGAGATATGTGCTACACACAATTGTGTTATGGAGATTGACAGAGTTGAAAATTTAAAAAGTTTATCGTTGCTTGTAATAAGTTTCGGAATTTTTATAGACATACATTTCTCAAGAATTTTTTCCAAAAATACGGAAAAGCGTTTTTGATTTCATACCTATTTCACTATGAACTCTTTACGATTTGAGTGCTCAAAAAGTCTTTTTCCATATATATAATCAAAAATATATTTTAAATAATAAAACTTTATCATTTAACCAATTTTTTTAACTAAATTCTGATAAAAACTTTAGAACTTAAATTTTAAATAATTAAACAACCTAATAGGCAAGTGAACCTCTCGTAACTCACTAAATACATGAAAATATTATTAATCTCGATAAACATCCTTGAAACTAATTTCTCGTAAACAACAGTATCTAATTTTAATAAATAGTTTTTACTAACCGCTGGGCTCTATGGAACGTCTGAGCCGGTGAAAGAATAGCTCGTTCTGCTGTTTGAAGATCAGGGTTGTTTTATGTTATTTTCTTCTAAAAATAAGACAATTTTATGGAGAGGAAGGTAATTTGCTGGTATTGTATTGAATTTATTTGGAATGAATTTAACTCTTCTATAAATTGAGTTTGTTTTGAGCTAACTTTGCTTACTTAAAAAAGGGGGTCTAGGTATTATGATATGTAAGAGAGAAAAAATGGAAAAAATTATTAAAAATTATGATGTCAACAAAATTAAGAACTATGACACAAACTAAGCATATTAGTAGTGGTTGTAAGTCATAAGTACATGATTTCACTAATGTCTGGTAGGTCACTGAGGGGGTGCTTGTTTATGAGCAGAGATATTCCCAAAGGCTGCAGATAACCATCCATAATTAGGTGAAGTCTCTCTATGTGATAGAAAAACTCATCCCTACTCTCATTAGGTTAGAATATAACCTTTCCAAAAAAGTGCTTAAGGTGCCAAGTCCTTTGTCCTCTGTTTGGAGATGTATTGGTTTTTTCAAGATATAGAAACACCCCTATCAAGAATTCAATCCTTTAACTCCATGGCAGTGTCCAAATCGAAGACCAAATTTAAGGGCTCCGCTGACTAGTCCACTAGTTCTTGTTTGATGTCCTATAAGCCATGTTGAATGACGCAGATGAAGGTATGCCTTTTTTTGAATGACTGCACAAAGTTACAAAGAAATTCACCAAACTACTTAAATTTTTCGTCTTCATTTTATTTCATTTCACTGCTCCTGATCGGCTAACTCCTGGATTGGTCAGGCTAAACAAGAGCATCACAATAACTCAAATTTGACGACGGAAAACGAAAGGCTTGTAATGGAAAACCGATCTATTAAAGAAGCAATGACGAGCTGCACCTGTTACAATTGTGGAGGATCTGCAATGCTCAATGAGATGTCTTTCGAACAGCAACAGCTGCGGCTTGAAAACATCAGACTGGAAAAAAAAAAGAGGTATGTCTTCACTGGGATTCAAACTTAATTTAACTTTGAAATATTAATAATGAAGGGCAGTTTACGAATGCAGCCGGTCCATTTCAAGTTTGAAACTATTTTACATATTCATTAGAACTAAGCTTTTTATTCAATTTCAAACCTCTTATTTGTTGTTTTAACGTACTAGTATGAAGGGAAGATGGATTTTTTAAATTCATATTTTCCATTTAGTCCTTCCTTCCCGCGGTAATGATTTGTTTTTCTTTCTGCTAAACTGAAATTGATCCTGCTAATGCACGGATTGGTAAGCAGAAACCTCAAAGGTTATGAAATTGATCCTGTGGACTACAGATTTTTCCTCTAGGAAATGGGGTTTATGTCTATGCCCGTTGTAAAGGATTTCGAATAATAACTGTACTATTGAATACTATGGTTTATGTACTGGGTTTAGGATTTCTAATACTAACTATACTAGGGTTTATGTCTGTGGTGCTGATTTTAGTTTTATGAGACGCGTATACTTTGTAAGTGGGCCAATTTGACACTTATTGAAGGATTTTCGTGGATTATAGAAAAATTTTGTGTCCGTGAAGAAAACAATTGGGTGATTGTTTCTCTGTACTGTGCAGCTGGAGAAAGTTGCTGCGATTATGGAAAGGTTGTGTGGGAGACCATTGCCATGGTAGCCAACGTTAACATTTTCAGAAAGAGATTTTTTGTAATGGAAACCGATATCAGGATGAATTTCCAAAAGCAATTGCTAATCCTTGTTTCGGTTTTGCAATGGGGATTCAAGAGCTGACCACATATATCCTTGCCAAGTAGTAACACAAAATTATAGAACAAAATTCCCCCTTAACTCTTCCAGAATAGCACGGCAATTCCGTTCTAAGATTTGAATCAATTGGCAGTGGACTTTACCACTAAAAATCATTAAAAACAATTTATTTTTTCATGCGATATTATTATTTTTGGTTAAAATTTCTTTCTATGGCTAATCTAAATTAAAATTGTAATTTGAACTAAATCTTCTCGTAATTCTTAATTTACCAATTGTGCATGGACACCATAAGACATATTCACAATAGAATGCCAAGAACAATTGGGTACCTACTTCATATGCATTAAAAATTGTTTATACTATTTAATGTGAATTACAAGTGTAATATTAGTTGGATCTCCAATATATCTTAAACCATATTTTCATTTTATTTTTTAGTACTATAAAATGTTATTATTTCCTACCTCATTTATGGTTAGACGTGTAACAAAAATATACATTATGCTATGGAATTAATACTAATATTTAATATTGATTTTTTTTTCATAATGCTACATGTAATGATCTAGAAGATGATGATACAAACTATGTTGAGCTTAAAGAAGAAGATGATGACGAGGATGATGATGGTTATGGTGTTGGTAATGATTATGTGTATGAGACTACTAGGAGGGTCATAATGTTGATCATGGCAATGATGATGAAGATGATCTTGACTATCCTATTCATGGTCCTAATTGGTTATCCGTTTTTTTAATATTTAGTTGGGATGTCTTAATATGGTAATCATGCATTTTAATTTTAGTTGATTTGAATAATGATGATGACATTATTGGTACTATCCTGTTACCTTATGAATATATTAAAAATTGTGAACTTTTTTTTTTATGAAGAATTGTGTATGATAAGATTCTAATTTTTTTATGGATGTTGTAAATTTGCGTTAGAATAATGATATCTATGAAACATTTTGATATTGTAATCATGCATCAACTTTTAGTTGACTTGAATAAAGTTGATGATGATATTATCATTATTATCTTGTTATTTTATGTATATTTTGAAAAATATCAACATTATTTTGATGGAAAATTATTATGTATGATGATATTACTATATTTTAATGGATGTTCTTAATTTATGTTAGAATAATAATATTCACGAAAGATTTTGATGATAATCACACATTTGATTCTTAGCTGATTTAATTAAAGATGATGATGTTCTAATTAGTATTATCTTGTTACTTTATATATGTATTGAAAATTGTCAATGATTTTTTTTGTGGAGAATCATTATGTATGATAATATTATTATTTTTTTAATGTAAAGTTGTGAATTTATCTTGGAATAATGATATTTGTGATAGGTGTTGATTTGGTAGTCATATATGTATATTGAAAATTGTCAATCATTTTTAATGGAGATTTGTTATATACGATGATACTGCTATATTTTGGATGAATGTGGTCAATTTCCCTTAAATTTCTTTACAAGCACTAAGTTTGTTGATTTTGAATTGTTATTCTTAAATGATATTAGAACCTATAATTATTTTTCATATGTAATTGAAATCGTTAAAATGACCCATAAAGGGGGTCATAAATGCAAAAACAAATACATTCCTCAAAAGAATCCAAAAGTGGATGTAGTCTTGGATGCAAAATTGGGAGTAGAATTGGATGTTAAAATATCCATCAAAACAAGATGTAAACAATGACACAAAAAGGGTTTTAAAGTAGAAGTAAAAAACAATCCAATACTAGACACACAAGAGGGAACAGAATAGGGCATACGAAAGGATACGAAACTTGGTGTAAACAAGGATGCAAAAATGGACACCAAAACGAGGATGCAAAGAATGGTGTAAAATTGGGATGCAAAATTGGGCACAAAAAATGAAGAAAAATAGGATGTAAGAAAAGACAAAAAACGAGATGCAAAATGGGGCTAAAAAGGGTGAAACCAGTGATGCCATATTGGATGCAAAATGAGGTGCAAAAAATGATGCAAAAGTTGGTGTAAAAAAAAAATTGCAAAAGTAGACATAAAAGATGGTTCAAAATTGGATGTAACACATGGCTCAACAAAGGATGCAAATTTGGACGCTGAAAAGGATGCAAAATTGGATGCACGAAATGAAGTTTAAAATAATGATAAAATGCATGCAACAAATGATACAAAATAGGATGCAAAAGAGAGAGACAAATCAAACGCAAAAGTGGATGCAAAAAATAGTGCAAAAATATATGCAAAAATGGATGCAACATTTCGCATTAAATCAGATTCACCATATGGTGCAAAATTGGATGCAAAAATAAACACGCAAATTGGCGTAAAAATAGATGCAAAATAGGTACAACATTAGAAGCAAAAAATGGCATAAAACTATATGCAAAAAGTGGCATTGATTGGATGCCAAAAAAGACACTAAATTGGATGCAAAAGATAGTGTAAAACTTGATGAAAATAATGACACAAAACTAGAGCCAAATAATGTCACAAAACATGAACCAAAAAATAATTCAAAAATAGATGCAAAAAATGGCACAAAACTAGAAGAAAAACCTATTATAAATCCAAATGAAAATATTGGTGCAAAATATGATGCCAAATTTGGCGTAAAAAATGATGAAAAAATTGGTGCAAAAAAGAATGCTTTCAAAATTGTACAATAGAGCTAGATTTAGCACCAAGATGCTCATACCACTTGGGAAAAAACACACTAGAATCTAGTGCTACATCTGGTGCAAATTCCCTGTTTTGTTGTAGTGAAAGTGAGATGGCATGCACCATCTAATGAAATAAAAAATAGAGAACCCTTTGGCTTCCTTAATTTTCAGTATTCCATGACTAGAGTATAGGAATATGTCCACCTGGTATTGGAAAAATGTATGAATTGGATAGGACGTAGGTATAAATGTCCCATGATCTGGTGCCCTCAGTCTTCTTATAAATATGATTATGATTTATTAGAGGCGGGTATGTATGTGGCCTTTTAGGTACTCACAAGTAGGAATGGATTCAAATATATATGAGAGGAGTCTTATGAAGATCAATCCTTAAATTCCTTGCATGTTAATCATTTGTTTGTGTGAGGTCATGCAAAAGAGTCAGTTGGGGGTGATGTGGGGCCTCATAATTGTTATAATTTCTTTACCTTATTTCTTAGTTCTTATATTATTTTCCTAAGTCTTTCTTGCATTTAGGACATGATAATCTATGTAATATGGATTTTAAAAGCATTTAATGCATTTTTATTATTCTATTGCCCTTATGAACTAACTCAATCAGAAAAGTGTTATTTACTCATAGTTGGATCCTTATTTTGAAAATGAATCTATTGATGAGCTGACACTTGATGTTGTTCCTTGGATTTATAATAAAATATTAGATATCTTGATGTTTTTTATCCTTGTTTGTAGAAAATCAGTTCAGGACAGGCTTGATATTTCTTGTAACTTAAAATAAGTATCCTAAGAATCTTAACATTCTTAACATTGGTCTTTCTAAAACATAGATTTATTATTCTTATCTTTTATAGTCATAGTATAAAGACTAAGAATTGAGCCTCAAGAGAGATTGTTCACCTGTAAAATGTTTTGGCATAAGTCGTGAACCTGCTAAGATATTTATTGTAATCAGTCTTTTGTAATTCAATGAAAAATTTTATGATCCAGAGTTAATTTGTTGTGTCGATTTATTTTACAAGACAACTCGATTCTAGTGATTTGGGCCCGATCCTCAAAGCAATGTTGTATTCATTTGTATCATTAAATACGTGTTATCTTCTTTTGCTTCAGTTATTTATTTTCTTAGTCGTTTTCAACTTACAAACATGAGTTGGTTAAGTAATTCTAAAATATCATGTTCTGTTTTAAATAGATATTACAGTTGGTTGTGATAGAGTGGATTTACTTTAGCTAATTCACTTGGGATTGCTATCACTTTATTGTTGTTTCTTGTATATCATCATAGGATCATTATTTGCATTTCTTAAAAACATTTATGTAGTTTTGTTGTATCATTTTTATAATTGTTGTTCCTTAGATAATACCTTAGTGTTTGATAGTTTTCACTTTGTACAGTGTTTCTTTGAATTGTTTGGTATATTTAGAAGCATAAGTTCTTAATTTTGTTAAGGGTTGGTTCCTTTATCATTGAAGTTTCGTTTTCTGTTAGGATAATAGTGACTAGTCATATCTGCATTTCTCATGCATAAACTATGTGGATAGCCTTGAAATAGAAAGAAACGACCTCATGTTGACAATATAATGTGTAGTAATTAGTTGGTCCTTTAGGAACAATTAATTGGCTTGATAATTATGTAACAACTCTAGTGAAAATTCCATGGAATAAAAGTTAATAAATACAAAATAATGTTGGGAAAAACATCCTAGTGTGGGTTTTCACTGGTTTATTATGGCTAAGGAAATTAGGAAAGTAAATTGCTAAGTCTTTGGAAAGGCAAGAGGGAATTTTTGGCACCTTTATTTATGAAAATATTGAAAATAGGAGAAAATGAAGGTGAAAGGTCACAGGTTGCATGTGAGGAGGAAAATTAAGGAACATAACGAAAAGTGAAGAAAATAGAGGCCTAATTGATAAAAAGGCTTATGAGGATCAGTTGATACCTTTTGTGGGTTCAGTTTTGGAGCTCTCTCATTATTCTCTCTCTCTAACTCTTGGACACTTAGAGTTTTCTTGAAGCACTTTGGAATTGGATCAAGAAAGGAAAAGAAGGCAAGAGTAGAGAAGGATAAAGCAAGGAAGAGCACGATCAAGTAGCTACAGTAGGATTCTTTGCGGGTATTGATTTGCATGTGTGATTTCCTTGCTAGATTTGGCATGAATGGTATTTCATGTGGTTTTTCGCTCTTATGGCATGGATTTTTTCTAGGTGTAACAATGCTCTTCACCCTAGCCTTGCTATTTCTAGATAGCCATGGTGTGATGGGGTTGTCATGTTTTGGTTGAGCTAGATTGTCAAATGAATTCAAAGTTGAGTGAGGTGGATCTCTAAATAATAGAAAACATGGACTAGTAACCCTTGAACCGAGTTGTTGATTTTTGTAAAGCCAAATTTTATGTTGCCTTGGTGGGCCTAGGAATCCTCAATTGGTTAATAGTGGGATATATGGTAAATCCTAGAGGTGATTGCCCTTGATTAGTCCTACAAATATTTCTGGTGAATGGTGAGATATATGGTAAAGCCTAGAGGGTGGAGTCTTGGTTTAAGGCCTATTGATCCCTAGATCTGATTGTGGATTGCGGTAAAGCCTGAGAGACTAGGAGACATGAAAATTACTCACAGTGTAGGTGGATAAATTTGGTGGCATTCATGCTTCTTTTTTCTTAGTGGTATGGTGGAGATCATGGCAAAGCATGTTATTACATGATTATGTGGATTGTGCTTAAGTCTGGTTTCTATTAATGAGGGTGAGCTGGTTTAGCCTCAAGATGCCCTGGTTGGTTCTTTTGGTTTAAGTCCCACAATCATGCTTGGAATATGGCACGGGGGTGAAAGGTTGAAGACAAAATTGGCTTATCCATTCTATGGTTGGGTGGAAGGAGTTGTCTTATCCCAGGTTGGCTTTTGCATTCATTAGTAAGAGGTTCTTTCCTTAATATCTTATGTGTAAATGTACAGGTGTATATGTGGATTCTATGGCTGATGTATCATCGATATTTTTTTTGTTATTATGCTGGTTATAAGTATGTTTTATGACAATGATGATGTATGGATCTCCTCATGTTTCTATTCATAAATGGATGAATACATGTGTCTATGACCTAATGTATGATAATGTAGCTAATGATCTAAGGGAACAATGCTTCTTAGAAATTCTTAGATAAGTATTACACCCATATGCTCAAAAGTGTTGTTTAAACCTATAGATTATATATTTGTGACATGTTTGACGAAATCCCTATCATGCCTAGTAGGGGTCCAATCTAGACCTTGTTTTTTTTTTTGCTAATGCATCATTGTTATGTCGTGTAAATTCATTTCTAGAAGTGTCATTCAGTTCTCAACAGTGACCTAGGCTTTGGGCCTGAAAAAGTGGCTCAAATCCTAGAGACATAGTCATGGTAGTGCGCAGAAAATTCCCTAGACACATGCATACCCATGTTGTGGGAGCATCCTGATTCTCCTAGATGCATGCTTCTCCATATGAAGGGAGCGTCAGGGGCTTAATGGTCTAAAATTTAATTTTTTATCACGTATTAGTTACCTAAGTGGTTGGGATGCCTCATGGGAGTTCTATTACTGATGTGGAGGGTCTGTGTGGTGTGTTTCCATCGATTCAACTACCTTAAGGTCACCTAGGAGGTTGAACCCCATCATAGTAGCCTCTCATCACATGTTCACCCTGGTTGGTCAATTACTCGGGTAAATGTGGGATGAGGGTGTTACAGAGTGGTATCAAAGCATGTTTCACCCCTTGGACTAGATGAGCAATGTGTGATGATCATCCATTTATGTCGGTTACACGTGTGTTAATTGTCCTTGTAGTTTATAGGCATGTTGCAAATGGATGGCTTTGGTCATGGTTGTAGTGATGTCACCATGTGAAAGAGGATGTTGTTGTTTTGAAGTGTGTCATCATGAGTGTATGATTGGTTACGTGTTTTTTATTCCTGTGTATTTTCAGTGCGAATTGGTATGATTGTTGTTGTCATGCATGAGGTCATGGTATGTGTAGTTGATATGGTCACATATTTATGATTGGAATCTAGCTAGAATGATGGTTATGTGGTATTGTTGTTATATGATTATGTATTATAAGTTTATATCTTGTTATGATTATGTTATACATGTAATATGTTGATTGGTTGGTCTTGCAGACGAGTTATCTTCCCTGAATTATGCTAAGGTACATTGGCTTATTGTGATTTGGTTTAGGTGACATAGTATGCCTTGTAGGAAAGGGATCCAATTAGACTATAAAGATTCTCCATATGAATTAGATGAGCAGCGTGGCATTGGGAAATATTCTAATTTAGAAGATAAATTGAGAAGCTTGAAGGAAGGAATAAGGAGTTGTAAGGTGGAAAATAACAAAATCATGTAGGCACAAGAGGAAAAACAAGAAGTGAATGAAATAATTCTTCAGTGTCTATCAGCATTGTAGTGATAGGGGCCAATTTGGATCAGCTATGGACAAGAGGACCAAAATTATGGGTCATATGACAATAGGTCTCATGGTGGTCACAAGTCAGATAGAGATCACACAGCTAGAGATGGCATATTGTTGGATACTATGGATAAGATAGGTGATGGATACATGTATTATTCTAGTTTTGGTAGTGATAGAAATCATGATCATCATCGTTCTCATCATTACAAGATGAGTGACAGGGGATACTTACCATATGAGTTTAAGAAAGAAAAGGAATGTACTTTTGATTGAGATGTGAAGAAATCAAAATATTCAAACGCTTGGATACTTGGGATCAACAACTTCTTTGAGTTGCATGAGTACACAAAAAAAATGAAGTCCTAAATTGTTATCTTCAGCCTGAAAGGTAAAGAAGGTATCTAGTGGGAAGATGTGGAGAGGGTCAAAGACATTAGGATGGAGGACTTGAGTTAGCAGGAGTTTAAGAGGCTTTTTAAGAAGATGTACTTGTCAGAAAGGCATTACGATAGTAAGGCCAAAGAATTCTATGAGCTAAAGATGGGATCGATAACAAATGAAGAGTACACGACTAAGTTCCTAGAGCTATTAAGGTATGTACTATATCTTAAATATGAGAAGGCTAAAGTTTAGTGCTTTTTTAGCGATGTATCATTAGCATTTAGAGATCAAATTGAGTATGATGAGCCTCGGCCACTTAAGGAAATTATTGGGAAATTAGAGCATTGTTATGAATAGTCAAAGCATAAGAATGAATATTAGAAAGGATGGAAAGGGAAGGATAATGATAAAGTTAAGGGAAAATGGCAACTGAAAAGAGCAAAGCCTCAGAATGTAGAAGATAAATAAAATGTGGCACCACAAAGTAAGTTCAATGAAATCATACAAGGACATGGATCATAACAATGACATAGAGGTGATGGCACTAGACAGTTGGAGTGTTGGACATGAGGTAAGGAACACATTAAGAGAGACTGTCCACAGAATAAAGGTGGTATGCCTTAGATCTATAATCCACAGGGGGCGTAGACCGTTGGGGATGTTGGTCAGAGCATTCCTCACATATATGCAATACTGGACAACAGACAGACATACCATCAAGAATATATCATTGAGATGGATAGTAAGCTTTGTGATTAAGTTGTTTCTATTCTAATTGACCCTAGATCTAATTAAAGTTATGTCAGTCCTGACTTGGTGGATAAATGTGGTTTGAATAATGAAGTGCATGTAGAATCTTGGTTAGTGCAGTTGGCTATAGGTATAAAGAAAAGATTCCATCATTGGGTAAGATCTTGTGCATTTGAGTTGAATGCCATTTCTACAACAACGAACTGTAACGTATTGCGGTTAGGATCATATGCTATGTTGTTGGGCATGGATTGGTTGTACCTTCATAGAACAATGATGGATTGTTATGATAAATCTATTAATTGCTTGGATGAAAATGGAAAACCAAGATTCTTACAGGGAGAGAAGAAATCCACATTATTTAGGATGGTGACAGCTATGAGGCCAAACGTAGTCGCAGAAAAGGGTGTGCATTATTTGTAGTGCATATTTCTAGCAAGAAAGGTAAGGAAGTTGAGGATGCAGATGTTTTGAGAAGGCACCCAGTTATAGAGAAGTTTCACGATGTGTTTCTTGTAAATATTTCAAAGTTTACGCCTCAAAGGGAAATAAACCTTTCTATTGAGTTGGTACTAGGGGAAACATCAGCATCAAAAGCACCTTACAAGATGAACATACGTGAGTTGGTAGAATTAAAGTTGCAACTAAAAGAGAGGATTGACAAGGGATACATTAGGCAAAGTGTATCACCTTGCGGCGCACTAGTATTATTTGTAAAGAAGGATGGTAATCTCATATTATACACTGACTATAAGAAGTTGAACAAAGTGACTATCAAGAACATATATCCATTGTCGAGGATTGATGACTTGTTTAATCAACTAAAAGGAGTAGCAGTGTTATCGAAGATTGATCTTAGATCTGAATATCATGAGGTATGCATTAAAGAGGAGTACATTTACAAGACATCTTTCAGGACCAAGTATGGGCATTATCTGTTTGTTGTACTTCCATTCGATTTGACTAATTCTCCAACTACATTTCTTTGTTTGATGAATAGTGTGTTTCTTCCCTATTTGCATAAGTTTTTTATTATGTTCATTGATGACATATTGGTATATTCTAAAAGTGAGGAAGAGCATGTCGAGCATTTAGTAGTAGTGATGATATTTTTGAGAGAGAATTAGTTGTATGCAAAGCTCAACAAGTGCAGTTTCTTTTAAACTAAGGTACATTACTTGGGACATACTATCTCCAAGGAGGGCATAGGACTAGACCCAAAAAGAATAAGGGCCATCATGGAGTGGGTAACTCCTAGAAAGGTAAACGAGATGAGATCCTTCATGGGATTGGAAGGTTATTACAGGAGGTTCATCAAGATCTTCTCATAGATTTCTTATCCTATTACATCATTGCAAAGGAAATGTAAGAAGTTTGAATGGACAAAGGATCATGAGGCTAGTTTTTAGCAGCTCATGCAGTTTTTAACACATGCACCAGTGTTAAAGATCACAAATTCGGACAAAGAATTTGAAGTATGTATAGATTCTTGAAAAAGAGGACTTGGTGGAGTCCTTTTTCAAGATGGACAAGTGATATGATATGAGTCATGAAAACTAAATGGACATGAGTAGAAATATCCAACACATGATCTTGAACTAGCAGTGATTATACATGCATTGAAGATGTGGAGACACTATCTTCTAGGCAGGAGGTTTATACTGATGAGTGATCACAGTGGGTTGAGATACTTGTTTGACCATTCGAATTTGAATGGTAGGTAGGCTTGATGGTTGGCCACGATCAGTGAGTTTGAATTCAAGATCAAGTACATCAAAGGAAAGGAGAACAAGTTCATAGATTCTCTTAGCAGGTGGATATAGGTAAATCATATAGAAACTATGAGTTCCTATGTGTTAGATTTAAGAAATAAGATATTGTAGGTAGGTTAGCAGGATGTCTAGTATATGGCATTTGTGCACAGGTTGTAGCAGTGTACATGTATAGGTATAGGTACAGGTATAGGTACAGGTAGTGGTATAGGTACAAGTAGTGATATAGGTACAAGTACAAGTGCAGGTGCACAGGGTGTGGACTATTGTCTCACCACAAATGGATTGGTCAACTTAGAGACATGAGTTCTAGATAACAATGAGCTCAAGAAGGTGATCTTGAGGGAGTTCCATTCTTAACCATATTCTGATCACCCATACTATCAAAATATGTTTACCACAGTGAAGAAGTTTTATTATTCACCGAATCTGAAAAAGGATGTAGCATATTTTGTGGCTAGATGTTTGGATTGGAAGCAAGTGAAGGAAGACTACAAGAATTGAGGTGGAATGCTACAGCCGATTGTGATTCTACAGTGGAAATGGGATGTAATTTCCATGGACTTTATCACAGGTTTTTTAGGACAATGAGACAGTACGATTCCATCATGGTTTTTGTGGGTAGATTGACAAAGGTTATGCACTTCATTGGTTTATTATGCCTAAGGAAATTTCGAAAGGAAATGGATAAGGCTTTAGAAAGGAAAAATGGAAGTTTTGGCACATTTATTTATCAAAATAATGGAAAATATGAGAAAAGGAAGGTGAAAGGTCACACTTTGCATGTAAGTAGTAAAATGAAGGAAAATAATGGAAAATGAATAAAACATAGGTGTAATTGATAAAAAGTATTATGAGGATGAGTTCGTACCTTTTTTTAGTTCAGTTCTGGAGCTCTCTCATTATTCTCTCTCTCTCTCTCTCTCTCTCTCTCTCTTGGACACTTACATTTTTCTTGGAGCACTTTGGCATTGGATAAAGAAAGTCAAATAAGGAAAGAGGAAGGAAGGAGCAAGCAAGGAAGAGAAGGATCAAGCAACTACAACAGGATTCTTTGCAGGTATTGATTTGTATGTTTAATTTCCTTGCTAGATTTGTTATGCATGGTATTGCATGTGATTTTTTTTTGTTATTGCATGGGTTTTTCCAAGTGTGATAGTGTTCTTCAACCTAGTCTGGCCCTTTCTGGATATCCATGGTGTGATGGGGTTCAAATGTTTTGGTTGAGCTTGATTTTCGAATGGATTCGAATTTGAGTGAGGTGGATATATGAAAAATAGAACACATGGACTTGTAACCCCTGAAGTAGACTGTGGGTTGCGGTAAAGCTAGATTTTGTGTTTATTCGACGGGCCTAGGAATCCTCGACTATTTAATGGAAGGATATATGGTAAAGCCTAGAGGTGGTTTCCCTTGATTAGGCCCATGAATCCTTTCCATTCAGTGGCGGGATATACAGTAAAGACTAGAGGGTGGAGTATCGGTTTAGGGCTTAGTGATCCCTGGATCAAAATATGAATTATAGTAAAGCCTCAGAGAATAGGAGACAAGAGAATTCCTCACGGTGTAAGTGGAGAAATACAGTGACATCCATGCTTAATTTGGCTTAGTGATTTGGTGGAGATAATGGTAAAGTATATTATTACATGTGTATTGTTTTGGCCTAGTGATTTGGTGTGGATTGTGCTAAATCCTAGTTTCTATTGATGAGGGTGAGGTGGTTTAGCCTCAAGATGCCTTTTTGGTCTCTTTTGGTTTGAGTCCCACATTCTTGCTTGGAATATGGCATGGAGATGAATAATTGAAGAGAGATTTGGCTCAACCATTGTATGGTTAGGTGGAATATGGTAGTCTCATCCTGAGTTGGTCTTTCCATTCATTAATAGGAGGTTATTTCCTTAATATCTTATGTGTAAATGTATTGGTGTATATGTGGATTCTATGGCTTATGTATCCTTGATATTTATATTGTTATTATGTTGGTTATAATCATGTTTTATGACGGTGATGATATATGGCTCTCCTCATTTTTCTATCTATAAATGAATGAATACATATATTTATGATGTAATAAATGATCATGTGTCTAATTATATAAGGGAAAAATTCTTCTTAACAATTCTCAGATACGTATGAGACCCCTATGCTCAAATATGTTTTTTAAACCTATAGATTATATATTTGTGACATGTTTGACGAAATCTATGTCATGGCTAGTAGGGGTTCAGTCTAGACCTTGTCCTTGTTTTGGAAAATGCATCCTTTTTATGCTATGCAAATTCATTTTTGAAAGTGCCATTGAGTTTTAGGTAGTGACCTAGGCTCTCGGCCTGAAAAATGGCTCAAATAATGGAGACACAGGCACAACACTAGGTAGAAAATTCACTAGATGCATGCATACCCATGTTGTGGGAGCATCTAGAGCATTTTGGACACATTCTTGTCCACATAAAGGGAGAATTTGGGGGTTTAATGTTCTAAAAATTGAGTTGGTATGAGGGGTTGGTTATTTGAGTTGTTGGGAGGGCTCCTAGGAGTTCTATTATGATGTGGAGTGTCTGTGTCATGTGTTTCCATTGATTCCACTTCCTTAAGGTCACCTAGGAGATTGAATCCCATCATAGTAGCCTCTCATCACATGTTTACCACAGTTGGCTGGTTACTTGGGTAGATGTGGGATGAGGGTGTTACAAATTAGAATCTAGATTGTCGTGTTTCATGTATATAGTGCATAACACCACAAATTATTTTACTAACCTTTTGTTGATAATTAAATTAAGAAGTTGAGGGACAATATCATTCTGGATACTATTCCAAGGAACACAACTCTCTTTTGAAGACAACCTTATCACCACAAACCTCACTTTGAAATTCTCAATGCTACCATCTACTCCATGCTTGATCTTAAAGAGCCTCTTGGAATTTACCACTAGATTTCCTTCCAATCTTTCAACAAATGTCCTAAAAATCATTCCTTATGATGTGGGTGTACTCCTCCACTATGCCATTTCACCATAAGTGTTGTTATATTACCTCCTGAAATCTCAAGGTCTTGAAATATATTATTATTATCATCCAATACATGTACTCTAAAAAATTATTCAAAGATACTCTCTCTCTAAATGCGCTCCTAGGAGCCTCCAAATACTTCTACGAATTCCTTAATATATAAGTGAACCATGGAGGTATCCTAATAGAAGTGGAAGGGGATACTATCTCCTCCACATCAGCTAAAGTAACTTGTATTGCTCTATAAGTTATGGATGACCTTATGTTAGCCTTTGGAGCTTCTTTCTCTTCATCCTTTATCACTAGAATATGATGATGGTACTTCCTAGATTTAAAATATTTCTTTTACTTTACTTCCATACTCACTACCATATTCCTCTTCTTTAAAATGTAGACTATGTAGGCCTTCGAAGCATCCATATAAGTCCTAAATAAACCATTCATAAATTATGCACATACATAGAGAAAAATCCAAGTACTCTACCAAGAAGAAAAAAAGTTGTCCACATAAATTTGTTAAATGGATCCAATTTGTACACTCGTTCAAAGTGAAAATAATGAAGAGTGGTTTATATGTAAAGACAAAGAAACTGAAATGTATTTCAATAATGAAGAAATAAATCTCACTTTTCTTGTCTCATGTAATGAAAAATGGCTTTATATAAAGAAATAAACATTAAAAATTAAGAAATCTTGATGAAAAATTAATAAAAATATAAATACTATAGATTTGTTTAAGCGGAATGTATTTGTAGACATGATTTGTATTGTTAAGGCACTCCTAAGTGTTAATTTGTTGGTTTAATTTTCTGCCTTACCATGGGAAATTGAATAGTAACACAATTGAAAATTTTATTATAACATCATGAGCACAATGTGGCAAATTAAAGCAAAAAGCAAATGAACTCATATTTTTTTCACCATTTAAATTATTGCTAAACCAATTTAGGTTATTTCCCATGATGATATTTTGTTAACTTTTAAAGTACAATATTCAATTTACTTGATTGTTGATAAATAATCTAAGAAAGCGTGGTGAAAGAAAATTATTTTTCGCTCTACTTATATTGTTGTTAAATTACTATTATTGATTTTATTTATTTATTTTTCCAAAGAAATATCCAAGTAGATCCATATTATCAGCTTACTAGCAGGCCTAACTATCTACTTATATTGTTGTTAAATTACTATTATTGATTTTATTTATTTATTTTTCCGAAGAAATATCCAGGTAGATCCATACAGCATATTAGCAGGCCTAACTACAAGGGTGTCGAGGAGAATTGACCCTGTGGCCTCTAGTTAGCAAGGTACTTTAGTGATGGCAACTCAACTAATGGAGTTAACCCTTGGGGCTTACTATTATTGATTTTAATTAGTAATTTGTTAAACGTGATGGGAACTAAACCAATTGAGTTAACCCTTGGGGCTTTACCATTATTGATTTTAATTAGTAATTTGTTAAAATATATTTTTTTGTTTAGTTAAATTAAATCATT
>APFE031014840.1:50574-78873 GCA_000404065.3 Pinus taeda
TTATAATATTAATAATTATTTTGAGTTTTAATAAATTGTTTTGGGAATAATGTGTTCTTAACTAATTTGGGAAAGTAATTCCAAATATTTAAGGTAAATAAGAATGTCAATTAAATAGGAATATCGACTAAATAAAGAATAAGTGATCATTTAAGTTGAATGAGGTTAAATAAATTTTATTGAATAAATAAATAAAATTAATTGGCATAGTCACGAAATGATCTTTTTCATTTTTCTCATTAATTTTAATTAAAATCCGACTTAGATTTTTAAGAATTTGAGTTTAAATGGTTTAATATGTAGGGTTTTCAAGGGTGCTGATATTGTTTCTCTTTACACTAACATCACTATTAAGGAAGTTATTTATGTTATCAATCACATAATGGATCCTCATATTACCAACCTTGTTGAGATTTTCCTTACCTCGACCTTCTTTACTTTCAAAGGGGAATTTTGTGAGCAAACCTGTCAGGTAGCGATGGGTTCTTCACTCTCTCAAATGGTTGCTAACCTTTTTATGGGAGATTTCAAATCAAGAGTTTTAGCTTTGGCTCGATTTAAGCCAAAAATTTGGAAAATATTTGTTGATGATACCTTCAATTTATGGCCCCATGGTTAAGAAAAATTGGTATCTTTTTCGAGCATCTCAATAATCAATCTGATTCCATTAAATTTACCATGGAATGTGCGGTTAATGAAATCTTACCCTTTCTTGATGTTCTTACCTCAAAGAAAAATGATGGTTTTTTCTCCCACTAGGTTTTCATAAGAAAACCAACACACAACAATATATTGATCCTAAATCTCATCACTTTGAAGCTCATAAACTAGGGGTTCTCAATACTTTAGCAACTAGCTCTTTAAGGATTTTTATGAAGACCATGTGGCTAATGAGAAAACACATCTCTTAAATGTCTTCATGAAGAATGGTTATAATAAGTTCCAAGGTTTCCGAGCCTTTTTAAAACCTATTCAGGGACCTTGAACTAAGAAAGAGTTTGAGGTGGCCTCTAGTGTCCAACTTCCCTTTATCTATGGGACAACTCACAAGATTGTTAGGATTCTGAGCAAACAAAAGATTAGTTCCACCTTTAGACCTTTAAAAACCATTCATGGCTCTTTAAGATCCATCAAAGACCCTATTGATCTCAAAAGAATGAAGGGTTTTTATTTGATTCCATGTTTTTGTGGAACCCCCCTATGTTGGAGAGATTGGTCATTCCATTTCTTAGAGGATTCACGAGCATGCAACGAACCTAAGACACTATAGGACTTGCTCCTCCACTGTAGTGGAACATGTTGAATTAAAAAGAACCATATTTGCTTAGAGAGTTCTAAGTTCCTCTCGAGGGTGATCAATTCCATCACCGAAAATTAAGAGAAGCCATCAAGGTTGAAAAAACAAGACTCTTAATAAGGATGACAGATGGAAGTTAAGTGGATCCTTTCTATTTTTTCATAACCCCGCGGTTTTTCTTCCCTCCTTTTCCTTCTCCATTCTTGGTTCTCCATTCTTGGTTGATGTGTGTTCAGTTCTAAAATCACTCTTTACTTTTATTTGTTTTGATTTCATTTTGAAAAAAACAGCTTGTTCTGCTGTTTGAAGATCAGGGTTGTTTTATGTTATTTTCTTCTAAAAATAAGAAAATTTTATGGAGAGGAAGGTAATTTGATGGTATTGTATTGAATTTGTTTGGAATGAATTTAATTCTTCTATAAATTGATTTTGTTTTGAGCTAACTTTTTCAATCTTCTTAATATAGCTTACTTTGCTTGTTAAAAAAAAAAGGGGTCTAGGTATTTTCATTCTTCTTAATATAGCTTACTTTGCTTGTTAAAAAAAAGGGGTCTAGGTATTATGATATGTAAGAGAGAAAAAATGGAAAAAATTACTAAAAATTATGACGTAAACAAAATTAAGACCTATGACACAAACTAAGCATATTAGTAATGGTTGTGAGTCATAAGTACATGATTTCATTAATGTATGGGAGGTCACTGAGGGGGTGCTTGTTTATGAGCAGATATATTCCCAAAGGCTTCAGATAACCATCCATAATTAGGTGAAGTCTCTCTATGTGATAGAAAAACTCATCCCTACTCTCATTAGGTTAGAATATAACCTTTCCAAAAAAGTGCTTAAGGTGCCAAGTCCTTTGTCCTCTGTTTGGAGATGTATTGGTTTTTTCAAAATATAGAAACACCCCTATCAAGAATTCAATCCTTTAACTCCATGGCAGTGTCCAAATCGAAGACCAAATTTAAGGGCTCCGCTGACTAGTCCACTAGTTCTTGTTTGATGTCCTATAAGCCATGTTGAATGACGCAGATGAAGGTATGCCTTTTTTTGAATGACTGCACAAAGTTACAAAGAAATTCACCAAACTGCTTAAATTTTTCGTCTTCATTTTATTTCATTTCACTGCTCCTGACCCGCTAACTCCTGGATTGGTCAGGCTAAACAAGAGCATCACAATAACTCAAATTTAACGACGGAAAACGAAAGGCTTGTAATGGAAAACCGATCTATTAAAGAAGCAATGACGAGCTGCACCTGTTACAATTGTGGAGGATCTGCAATGCTCAATGAGATGTCTTTCGAACAGCGACATCTGCGGCTTGAAAACATCAGACTGAAAAAAAAAAAAAAGAGGTTTGTCCCGCGGTAATGAATGATTTGTTTTTCTTTCTGCTAAACTGAAATTGATCTTGCTAATGGACGGATTGGTAAGCAGAAACCTCAAAGGTTATGAAATTGATCCTGTGGACTACAGATTTTTCCTCTAGGAAATGGGGTTTATGTCTATGCCCGTTGTAAAGGATTTCGAATAATAACTGTACTATTGAATACTATGGTTTATGTACTGGGGTTAGGATTTCTAATACTAACAATACTAGGGTTTATGTCTATGGTGCTGATTTTAGTTTTATGAGACGCGTATGGTTTGTAAGTGGGCCAATTTGACACTTATTGAAGGATTTTCGTGGATTATAGAAAAATTTTGTGTCCGTGAAGAAAACAATTGGGTGATTGTTTGTCTATACTGTGCAGCTGGAGAGAGTTGCTGCGATTATGGAAAGGTTGTGTGGCAGACCATTGCCATGGTAGCCAACGTTAACATTTTCAGAAAGAGATTTTTTGTGATGGAAACCGATATCAGGATGAATTTCCAAAAGCAATTGCTAATCCTTGTTTCGGTTTTGCAATGGGGATTCAAGAGCTGACCACATATATCCTTGCCAAGTGGTAACACAAAATTATAGACCAAAATTCCCCCCTTAACTCTTCCAGAATAGCACGGCAATTTCGTTCTAAGATTTGAATCAATTGACAGTGGACTTTACCACTAAAAATCATTAAAAACAATTTATTTTTTCATGCGATATTATTTTTTTTCGTTAAAATTTCTTCTATGGCTAATCTAAATTAAAATTGTAATTTGAACTAAATTTTCTAGTAATTCTTAATTTACCAATTGTGCATGGACACCATAAGACATATTCACAATAGAATGCGAAGAACAATTGGGTACCTACTTCATATGCATTAAAAATTGTTTATACTATTTAATGTGAATTACAAGTGTAATATTAATTGGATCTCCAATATATCTTAAACCATATTTTCATTTTATTTTTTAGTACTATAAAATGTTATTATTTCCTACCTCATTTATGGTCAAACTTTTAACAAAAATATACATTATGCTATGGAATTAATACTAATAATTAATATTGATTTTTTTTCATAATGCTACATGTAATGATTTGGAAGATGATGATACAAACTATGTTGAGCTTACATCACATATCAAAGAAGAAGATGATGATGATGACGATGATGATGGTTATGGTGTTGGTAATGATTATGTGTATGAGGCTACTAGGATGGTCATAACGTTGATCATGGCAATGATGATGAAGATGATCTTGACTATCCTATTCATGGTCCTAATTGGTTATCCATTATTTTTATATTTTGTTGGGATGTCTTAATATGGTAATCATACATTTTAATTTTAGTTGATTTGAATAATGATGATGACATTATTGGTACTATCTTGTTACCTTATGAATATGTTAAAAATTGTGAACGTTTTTTTATGAATAATTGTGTATGATAAGATTCTAATTTTTTTAATGGATATTGTAAATTTGCCTTAGAATAATGATATCTATGAAACATTTTGATATTGTAATCATACATCAACTTTTAGTTGATTTGAGTAAAGTTGATGATGATATTATCATTATTATCTTGTTATTTTATGTATATTTTGAAAAATATCAACATTATTTTGATGGAAAATTATTATGTATGATGATATTACTATATTTTAATGGATGTTATGAATTTATGTTAGAATAATAATATTCACGAAATATTTTGATATGATAATCACACACTTGAATCTTAGCTGATTTAATTAAAGATGATGACGTTCTAATTAGTATTATCTTGTTACTTTATATATGTATTGAAAACTGTCAATGATTTTTTTTTGTGGAGAATCATTATGTATAATAATATTATTATTTTTTTCATGTAAAGTTGTGAATTTATCTTGGAATAATGATATTTGTGATAGGTGTTGATTTCGTAGTCATATATGTATATTGAAAATTGTCAATCATTTTTTTATGGAGATTTGTTATATACGATTATACTGCTATATTTTGGATGAATGTGGCCAGTTTCCCTTAAATTTCTTTACAAGCACTAAACTGTTAATTTGAATTGTCATATATTCTTAAATGATATTTAGAAACTATAATATATTTCACTATGTAATTGAAATGAGTAAAATGAACCCATAAAGGGGGTCATAAATGCAAAAACAAGTACATTCCTCAAAAGAAGCCAAAAGTGGATGTAGTCGTGGATGCAAAATTGGGAGTAGAATTGGATGTTAAAATATCCATCAAAACAAGATGCAAACAATGACACAAAAAGGGTTTTAAAGTAGAAGTAAGAAACAATGCAATACTAGACACACAAAAGGGAACAGAATAGGGCATACGAAAGGATACCAAACTCGGTGTAAACAAGGATGAAAAAATGGACACCAAAACGAGGATGCAAAGAATGTTGTAAAATTGGGATGCAAAATTGGGCACAAAAAATGAAGAAAAATAGGATGTAAGAAAAGACACAAAACGAGATGCAAAATGGGGCTAAAAAGGGTGAAACCAGGGATGCCATATTAGATGCCAAAAATGATGCATAACTAGAACCAAATTTAGACTCAAACCTAGGCACAAAATCATATACAAATGTGGACACAAAATGTGGCATAAAAAAAAATAAAAAATAAAAAATAAAAAGTAAAAAATGCAAAATTAAACACCAAAAATTATGTGAAATTGAACATAACAAATGGTGCAAAATTACACCGAAAAGTAGAAAAATGGTGCAAAAATGGAAATAAAAATGGCTCAAATTTGGATGCAAATTAAGGTGCAATATTGGATACAAAATGAGGTGGAAAAAATGATGCAAAAGTTGGTGTAAAAAAAAATTGCAAAAATAGACATAAAAGATGGTTCAAAATTGGATGTAACACATGGCTCAACAAAGGATGCAAATTTATATGCAAAATTGGATGCACGAAATGAAGTTTAAAATAATGATAAAATGCATGCAACAAATGACACAAAATAGGATGCAAAAGAGAGAGACAAATCAAACGCAAAAGTGGATGCAAAAAATGGTGCAAAAATATATGCAAAAATGGATGCAACATTTCGCGTTAAATCAGATTCAACATATGGTGCAAAATTGGATGCAAAAATAGACACACAAATTGGCGTAAAAATAGATGCAAAATAGGTACAAAATTAGAAGCAAAAAATGGCATAAAACTATATGCAAAAATTGGCATTGATTGGATGCCAAAAAAGACACTAAATTGGATGCAAAAGATAGTGTAAAACTTGATGAAAATAACAACACAAAACTAGAGCCAAATAATGTCACAAAACATGAACAAAAAAATAATTCAAAAATAGATGCAAAAAATGGTACAAAACTAGAAGTAAAACCTATTATAAAGCTAAATGAATATCTTGGTGCAAAATATGATGCCAAATTTGGTGTAAAAAATGATGAAAAAATTGGTGCAAAAAAGAATGCTTTCAAAATTATACAATAGAGCTAGATTTGGCACCAGGATGCTCATACCACTTGGGAAAAAGCGCACTAGAATCTAGTGCTACATCTAGTGTAAATTCCCTATTTTGATGTAGTGAAAGTGAGATGGCATGCACCATCTAATGAAATAAATAATAGAGAACCCTTTGGCTTCCTTAATTTTCAGTATTCCATGACTAGAGTATAGGACTATGTCCACCTGGTATTAGAAAAATGTATGAATTGGATAGGACGTAGGTACAAATGTCCCATGATCTAGTGCCCTCAATCTTCTTATAAATATGATTATGATTTATTAGAGGCGTGTATGTATGTGGCCTTTTAGGTACTCACAAGTAGGAATGGATTCAAATATATATGAGAGGAGTCTTATGAAGATCAATCCTTAAATTCCTTGCATGTTAATCATTTGTTTGTGTGAGGTCATGCAAAAGAGTCAGTTGGGGGTGATGTGGGGCCTCATAATTGTTATAATTTCCTTACCTTATTTCTTAGTTCTTATATTATTTTCCTAAGTCTTTCTTGCATTTAGGACATGATAATCTATGTAATAAGGATTTTAAAAGCATTTATTGCATTTTTATTATTCTATTGCCTTTATGAACTAACTCAATCACAAAAGTGTTATTTACTCATAGTTGGATCCTTATTTTGAAAATGAATCTATTGATGAGCTGGCACTTGATGTTGTTCCTTGGATTTATAATAAAATATTAGATATCTTGATGTTTTTTATCCTTGTTTGTAGAAAATCAGTTCAGGACAGGCTTGATATTTCTTGTAACTTAAAATAAGCATCCTAAGAATCTTAACATTCTTAAGATTGGTCTTTCTAAAAAATAGATTTATTATTCTTATCTTTTATAGTCATAGTATAAAGACTAAGAATTGAGCCTCAAGAGAGATTGTTCACCTGTAAAATGTTTTGGCATAAGTCGTTAACGTGCTAAGATATTTATTGTAATCAGTCTTTTGTAATTTAATGAAAACTTGTATGATCCAGAGTTAATTTGTTGTGTCGATTTATTTTACAAGACAACTCGATTCTAGTGATTTGGGCTCGATCCTCAAAGCAATGTTGTATTCATTTGTATCATTAAATACGTGTTATGTTCTTTTGCTTCAGTTATTTATTTTCTTAGTCGTTTTCAACTTACAATCATGAGTTGGTTAAGTAATTCTAAAATATCATGTTCTGTTTTAAACAGAAATTATAGTTGGTTGTGATAAAGTGGATTTACTTTAGCTAATTCATTTGGGATTGCTATCACTTTATTGTTGTTTCTTGTATATCATCATAGGACCATTATTTGCATTTCTTAAAAACATTTATGTAGTTTTGTTCTATCATTTTTATAATTGTTGTTCCTTAGGTAATAGCTTAGTGTTTGATAGTTTTTCACATTCTACAGTATTTCTTTGAATTCTTTGGTATATTTAGAAGCTTAAGTTCTTAATCTTGTTAAGTGTTGGTTCCTTTATCATTGAAATTTCACTTTCTGTTAGGATAATAGTGACTAGTCATATCTGCGTTTCTCATGCATAAACTATGTGGATAGCCTTGAAATAGAAAGAAACGACCTCATGTTGACAATATAATGTGTAGTAACTAGTTGCTCCTTTAGGAACAATTAATTGGCTCGATAATTATGTAACAACTCTAGTGAAAATTCCATGGAATAAAAGTTAATAAATACAAAATAATGTTGGGAAAAACATCCTAGTGTGGTTGTTCTCTGGTTTATTATGGCTAAGGAAATTGGCAAGTAAATGGCTAAGTCTTTGGAAAGGAAAGAGGGAATTTTTGGCACCTTTATTTATGAAAATATTGAAAATAGGAGAAACTGAAGGTGAAAGGTCACAGGTTGCATGTGAGGAGGAAAATTAAGGAACATAACAAAAAATGAAGAAAATAGAGGCCTAATTGATAAAAAGGCTTATGAGGATCAGTTGATACCTTTTGTGAGTTCAGTTTTGGAGCTCTCTCATTATTCTCTCTCTCTAACTCTTGGACACTTAGAGTTTTCTTGAAGCACTTTGGAATTGGATCAAGAAAGGAAAAGAAGGCAAGAGTAGAGAAGGAGAAAGCAAGGAAGAGAATGATTAAGTAGCTACAGTAGGATTATTTGCAGGTATTGATTTGCATGTGTGATTTCCTTGCTAGATTTGGCACGCATGGTATTGCATGTGGTTTTTCGCTCTTATGGCATGGATTTTTTCTAGGTGTAACAATGTTCTTCAGCCTAGCCTTGCTATTTCTGGATACCCATGGTGTGATGGGGTTGTCATGTTTTGGTTGAGCTAGATTGTTGAACGAATTCAAAGTTGAGTGAGGTGGATCTCTAAATAATAGAAAACATGGACTAGTAAACCTTGAACCAAGTTGTTGATTGTTGTAAAGCCAAATTTTATGTTGCCTTGGTGGGCCTAGGAATCCTCAATTGGTTAATAGTGGGATATATGGTAAAGCCTAGAGGTGATTTCCCTTGATTAGTCCTAGAAATATTTTTGGTGAATGGTGAGATATATGGTAAAGCCTAGAGGGTGGAGTCTCGGTTTAAGGCCTATTGGTCCCATATGCTCAAAAGTTTTGTTTAAACCTATAGATTATATATTTGTGACATGTTTAACGAAATCCCTGTCATGCCTAGTAGGGGTCCAATCTAGACGTTGTTTTTGTTTTTGCAAATGCATCAGTGTTATGTCATGTAAATTCATTTCTAGAAGTGTCATTGAGTTCTCAACAGTGACCTAGGCTTTGGGCCTGAAAAAGTGGCTCAAATCCTAGAGACATAGTCATGGTACTGTGCAGAAAATTCCCTGGACACATGCATACCCATGTTGTGGGAGCATCCAGATCCTCCTAGATGCATGCTTCTCCATATCAAGGGAGCGTCAGGGGCTTAATGGTCTAAAACTTCAGTTTTTATCACGTATTAGTTACCTAAGTGGTTGGGATGCCTCATGGGAGTTCTATTACTGATGTGGAGGGTCTGTGTGGTGTGTTTCCATCGATTCAACTACCTTAAGGTCACCTAGGAGGTTGAACCCCATCATAGTAGCCTCTCATCACATGTTCACCCTGGTTCGTCAATTACTCGAGTAGATGTGGGATGAGGGTGTTACAGAGTGGTATCAAATCATGGTTCACCCCTTGGACTAGATGAGCAGTGTGTGATGGTCATCCATTCATGTCGGTTACACATGTGCTAATCGTCCTTGTAGTTTATAGGCATGTTGCAAATGCATGGTTTCGGTCATGGTTGTAGTGATGTCACCATGTGAAAGAGGATGCTATTGTTTGGAAGTGTGTCATAATGAGTGTATGATCAGTTACATGTTGTTTATTCTTGCGTATTTTCAGTGCGAATTGGTATGATTGTTGTTGTCATGCATGAGGTCATGGTATGTGTAGTTGATATGGTCATATATTTATGACTGGAATCTAGCTAGAATGATGGTTATGTGGTTATGTTGTTATATGGTTTATGTATTATAAGTTTATATCTTGTTATGATTATGTTATACATGTAATATGTTGATTGGTTGATCTTGCAGATGAGTTATCCTCCCTGAATTATGCTAAGGTACATTGGCTTATTGTGATTTGGTTTAGGTGACATAGTATGCCTTGTAGGAAAGGGATCATACTAGACTATAAATATTCTCCATATGAATTAGATGAGCAACGTGGCATTAGGATATATTCTAATTTAGAAGATAAATTGAGAAGCTTGAAGGAAGGAATAAGGAGTTGTAAGGTGGAAAGTGACAAAATCATGTAGGCACAACAGGAAAAATGAGAAGTGAATGAAATAATTCTTCAGTGTCTATTAGCATTGCAGTGATAGGGGCCAATTTGGATCAGCTATGGACAAGAGGACCAAACTAATGGGTCATATGACAGTAGGTCTCATGGTGTTCACAAGTCAGATAGAGATCACACAGCTAGAGATGGCATATTGTTAGATACTATGGATAAGATAGGTGATGGATACATGTATTATTCTAGTTTTGGTAGTGATAGAAATCATGATCATCGTCGTTCTCATCATTACAAGATGAGTGACAAGGGATACTTACCATATGAGTTTAAGAAAGAAAAGGAATGTACTTTTGATTGAGATGTGAAGAAATCAAAATATTCAAAGGCTTGGATACTTGGGATCAACAACTTCTTTGAGTTGCATGAGTACACAAAGAACATGAAGTCCAAAATTGTTATCTTTAGCCTGAAAGGTAAAGAAGGTATCTGGTGGCAAGATGTGAAGCGGGTCAAAGACATTAGGATGGAGGACTTGAGTTAGCAGGAGTTTAAGAGGCTTTTCAAGAAGATGTACTTGTCAAAAAGGCACTACGATAGTAAGGCCAAAGAATTCTATGAGCTAAAGATGGGATCGATAATAGATGAAGAGTACACGACTAAGTTCCTGGAGCTATTGAGGTATCTACTATATCTTAAATATGAGAAGGCTAAAGTTTAGTGCTTTTTTAGCGGTGTATCATTAGCATTTAGAGATAAAATTGAGTATGATGAGCCTCAGCCACTTGAGAAAATTATTGGGAAATTAGAGCATTATTATGAATAGTCAAAGCATAAGAATGAATATTAGAAAGGATGGAAAGGGAAGGATAATGATAAAGTTAAGGGAAAATGGCAACTGAAAAGAGCAAGGCCTCAGAATGTAGAAGATAAATAAAATGTGGCACCACAAAGTAAGTTCAATGAAATGATACAAGGACATGGATCATAACAATGACATAGAGGTGATGGCACTAGACAGTTGGAGTGTTGGACATGAGGTAAGGAACACATTAAGAGAGATTGTCCATAGAATAAAGGTGGTAGGCCTTAGATCTATAATCCACAGGGGGCGTAGACTGTTGGGGATGTTGGTCAGAGCATTCCTCACATATATGCAATATTGGACAACAGACAGACATACCATCAAGAATATATCATTGAGATGGATAGTAAGCTTTGTGATTAAGTTGTTTCTATTCTAATTGACCCTAGATCTAATTAAAGTTATGTTAGTCTTGACTTGGTGGATACATGTGGTTTGAATAATGAAGTGCATGTAGAATCTTGGTTAGTGCAATTGGCTATAGGTATAAAGAAAAGATTCCATCATTGGGTAAGATCTTGTGCATTTGAGTTGAATGCCATTTCTACAACAATGAAATGTAATGTATTGCGATTAGGATCATATGGTATGTTGTTGGGCATGGATTGGTTGTACGTTCATAGAACAATGATGGATTGTTATGATAAATCTGTTGATTGCTTGGATGAAAATGGACAACCAAGATTCTTACAGGGAAAGAACAAAGCCACATTATTTAGGATGGTGACAGCTATGGAGGCCAAACGTAGTCGCAGAAAAGGGTGTGTATTATATGTAGTGCATATTTCTAGCGAGAAAGGTAAGGAAGTTGAGGATGCAGATGTTTTGAGAAGGCACCCAGTTCTAGAGAAGTTTCACGATGTGTTTCTTGTAAATATTTCAAAGTTTACACCTCAAAGGGAAATAGACCTTTCTATTGAGTTGGTACTAGGGAAAACATCAGCATCAAAAGCACCTTATAGGATGAACATACGTGAGTTGGTAGAATTAAAGTTGCAACTAAAAGAGAGGATTGACAAGGGATACATTAGGCAAAGTGTATCACCTTGGGGCGCTATAGTATTATTTGTAAAGAAGGATGGTAATCTCATATTATACACTGACTATAAGAAGTTGAACAAAGTGACTATCAAGAACATATATCCCTTGTCGAAGATTGATGACTTGTTTAATCAACTAAAAGGAGCAGCAGTGTTATCGAAGATTGATCTCAGATCTGAATATCATGAGGTATGCATTAAAGAGGAGTACATTTACAAGACATCTTTCAGGACCAAGTATGGGCATTATCTGTTTGTTGTACTTCCATTCGATTTGACTAATTATCCAACTACATTTTTGTGTTTGATGAATAACAAGTTTCTTCCCTATTTGCATAAGTTTTTTATTATCTTCATTGATGACATATTTCTATATTCTAAAAGTGAGGAAGAGCATGTCGAGCATTTAGTAGCAGCGTTGATATTTTTGAGAGAGAATTAGTTGTATGCAAAGCTCAACAAGTGCAGTTTCTTTGAAACTGTGGTACATTACTTGGGACATATTATCTCCAAGGAGGGCATAGGAGTAGACCCAAAAAGAATAAGGGCCATCATGGAGTGGGTAACTCCTAGAAAGGTAAACGAGGTGAGATCCTTAATGGGATTGGAAGGTTATTACAGGAGGTTCATCAAGATCTTCTCGTATATTTCTTATCCTATTACATCATTGCAAAGGAAATGTAAGAAGTTTGAATGGACAAAGGATCGTGAGGCTAGTTTTTAGCAGTTCGTGCAGTTTTTGACACATGCACCAATGTTAAAGATCACAGATCCAGACAAAGAATTTGTAGTATGCATAGATTCTTGCAAAAGAGGACTTGGTGGAGTCCTTTTGCCAAATAGAGAGACAATACATATTCCAGATAATTTTTCAAGACGAGAAATCTACAAATTATACAAAGAATATGCATAAAGTGTTGAGGGATAGGGCCAATTTATTACATATCAATATTTTGTGAAGATATGGAAGAAATAATTCAATAATGTTCGTATTCCTAAGAAGACAAGGATGGGGATTTGTAGTACATGCGCTTCTTTTAAATTAAAAAGGGACAAATGTGAAGGCTCAGAAAGAGGTAAGTGTTCATAACTTTTACTTTCAAAATTGTATAGTCATCAACTATGAAAACATATTTCTTAATGAGTTTCTTTTATGTTGTGTAGATTTAATTGTCAAAGAACTTCAGGGGCATCGCGAGAAACAAACAAATGAAAGGAAGAAGTTGTACAAGCATCGAAAGAAGTGTTATGATAATCCAAATAAATATTTGGGTTTGATAATTGATGGTATGGACCAAAAGAAAACACTTTTACCACATTTTGTTCACACACCCAAAAATCTACAAGAGGAAAATTTTATTCAGTTTCACTTGGTCGGTTGTATGGTATTCAATGGGAAAATGTTGCCAAGAGTGTACTTCACAGCTCCAAATATTCATAATGATGCAAATCTAACCATAACCATAATTCATGATGCGATTTCTCATTGGTCTGGTAATCTTCCTGAAGTTTTGTATCTACAATTGGACAACACTTGCCGTGAAAACAAAAATCGGGTTGTTTTTGGGTATCTGAACATGCTTGTTGAATTGAGAGTTTTTCAAAAGGTAAAGGTTGGTTTCCTTCTTGTTGGGCACACTCGTGACCATATTGATCAGATGTTCAGTCGTTTTTCAGTCACATTGAGGGGAAGGAAGTTGTGAGCTTGCCCACTAATGAATTATTAAAAAAATCAATACATGCCAGAGCCTGCTTTTGAAGTGTGGAAGAAATTGTGACATGCGAGGTTTATTCTAGGATCATATGGTGAGGGGAAATCATTGAATAACTTATGATATTAGCTTCCAACATCAATTCGTTAAAAAAATTATGGAAAACACTATATGGAGCAAGAAGTTTTCAACTACTACAGAATGGGCACGTATCAGGTTGCATTTTTGAAATTCATTCAGATCGCCAATATTTGCATCAAAAATATAACATCAGTGGTGAAGTCAGATGCACACAACGAATAGACTATAAATCATTCTGATTGCCAGAAGAAAGTAAAATGTATTAGATATCATATGAGTACTTTGACATTGTTGATTCAGTTTGGTGGGAGTCATTTTTCAATAATCAAAGTGATATCATTTCAACAACAACCAATGAATATATACCTTTGAAAAATCCATTTATTTGGCCTCAAAATGTGTTGAATGAACAAGAGGAAGTAAACATTGTTGAACAACAACAAACTCAAGGTATTATTAATTCTTCACAGGCAACGGAAAGAGAGATGTATATTGGTTCAAGAAGATCTTGTGCACAATGTGAAGCCATGGAAGACCTTTATAGGGTTAAGTACATGATATTAATGAGGGTTGCATGATTGCAGTGCTAGCAGATGGATATCCCAAAGGCTATCCATTTTGGGTTGCTAAAGTTATAAAGGTCTTTAAAGAAAATGAGGATGTTACAGGTGTTGAAGTACATTGGTATGCCACAAATACACACCCGTTCAATGGTGTGTATAAGCCAGAGATGGTAGTTGACAAAAAAAATGGTGGAAAAAGAAAAAGAAAGGGTACAAATATAAATCGCCACCACACAGACATATTACAATTGGAGGATGTTGACATGCTTGTTTATGACTTTAATTTAACAAAGAGAGGAACTCTTCACTTCAAGACGATAGAGATTCTGAAAAGGTTGTTACCAGAAGGAATAGTATTGACATGGGAGTCTCCTGAAACCAGTCGTAGATCTAGAAGACTTTTGAAAATTGGAATGTTGGGCATGCATGTGGACTCAGATGGGGCACTAGTTGATGGAAGAGAAGAATATGGAACATCTTCATCAGCATCCAGTCACTCATCTAAAGATGTGAATTGTGATGGTGTGCAAGAAAATATGAGTGATTTTGAATAATTGTTTAAGACAGATTATATAACTGATGTATGCATCATATCTTCAAATAAAATTAATGTTTGAAATATGTTGTTAAATGAGAAGTTATGAAGCATTTTTATGTTGTTGGATTATCTCTTAAGTATGATAAATTTTATTTTTTAAATATCTACAATGCAATATCAAATTAGAGATATAATGTCTGTTTTATTCAGTATACAAATAAAGACTTTTGATTTCATTGAGTGATATACTTTGTTCATAATGTCATGGTTTTTTAATTTTATAGTTGAAAAAATTTCAATTTCTTTTGTATCTAGCATGGTGTGGTTAAAAACATGTTAAATTTATTCTTAGGAAAGAAAAATGATATTCTACCATAAACATTAATGTGTTTTTTCCTTAAAAATTAACTTTGTTTGAGACATAAAAAATTGGTTTTATTAGCATTTTTTAAAAAAATTGAAAATTGACCATAAAAAAAAAAACGTTATTCCAGTAGCATCACTTTCGTTTTGAAGCTATATTTTGCACGAAAATTTCGTAGTAAATTTCGTAGTCACCACCATTTTTAAAACACGTTCAAAATTGGCACCTAAAAAAAAACATCGTTCCAGTATACACACTTTTCATTTTTAGCACTGTTTTTGATGTTTTTTTGGGGTTTTTGGGCCAGAGTTCCCGTTTTGAGTGTATAGTTCTCGTTTCAAAGTTTATATTGTTAGTAACAAGAGGTTCCAGGTCTAAACTTCAGCACCATTATTGAAAGAGGAGAAGCACAACTACAGACACAATGGAACTTCTCCAAATATCAGCAACAACAGAGGAAGCCAACACCTGCACATCAACAAGAAGACACCCATCAGCAAAATGAAATCAACAAAAGAAAGCAATCGAGAAGATGTACCTGAGTCATGAGCAACATCGTAGAACCACTCTCAAGCATACATCAACAAGGCAGAGGAATCCATAGGTATGTCACCTATTCCATAATCCCTCATAACTACAGATATTTTTAAAATTGTAGGAATATGTAGAAATTCAATTTTATATGTGAATGTGGCCAATTAACTTGGCCACCCTCAATCCAATAACAAAAAGTAAAGTACTAGTCGACTGGACACATGGAAAGGGCACATGAAGGGGAATAAATTAGAAAGGTGTTGTTGTAGTGGCTACAATCATGCTCCAAAATTTTTCCTTAGCTTCATTTTGGGGCCTCCCTACCAACCATCCTTAGTAGCATGTCTTGCACTATCAAGTACATAGGCCTCTGATGAGTTTCAGTGGCCTGCCGACCTATGCATGTCATCTTGTTTTTCACCCTCCCGTAGACCGGCATTCCAGAATTAGACTATTTGTTGGCTAAGAGAATCCCTCAGAAAATTGCACAATTATGGAGGGGAATGAGCATTCCCTCCAAAAATTACGCAAATTAGCTAGGCAGTTTCCTAGATTCCATAATTGCGCAGAACAGTCAGGCAGTCCTCCATTAGAAAATTGTGGAAGCTAACCCGACACTGGGCCTTAGCCCATAAATTGTGCAATTCTAGGAGGCAATGACTTGCTCAGCCTAGAAATTGTGCAATTCTAGGAGGCAATGACTTGCTCAGCCTAGAAATTGTGCAATGCTTGATAGACAAGCAGCTCTGCTCAACCCAAAAACTACACAAATTTTCATCCCAGGTTCGTAGACTGATGCATGTGCCTTCAGGTTGACCAGTTCCTTCTGGGACCAATGAGAACTAATTTTCATGCATGGGATTCTTTTTCGAAATAGAAAAAGGCATCATGCAAAATGCATCCCTAGATTTTAGGGATCTATTTTTAGCAGCTGGAGGTTACATGCAAAGATCATTTTAGAAACCTCTCACCAAGTGTCCTTTTTTCCTAGATTTGTGGCATGTGTGTCATAACCTTGATCTTATCAAAACATATGAACCAGATGCTACTAAAATCATTCCTTACATTGATCTTGCAACTCTGACATCCCACATCGCATCCAGTAACCTTCAACACTTTCAAATTGGTTGTTTCAGGGTAATTTTGGTTCTCATGTCTTGTGCACAATTCTGTCGATTTTTGTGTTTCACTTTGTGTAAGTGTTGTCTACATGATTTCAACAAGCGCTTGTTGTTGTTTTAATGTATGTTATCTCATAGAAGCACAGTTTCAGTTTTCATTTGCAACTCACTATTGTCGCATGCATGACGCTACTTTTGCACCAACGGTCTCCATTGCAACAACCCACTTCACACACATGCATGTTTTCCCTTTTATTAGAGCATGCACTTACTATTTGCATGTATGATCATTCACTCTTGTTTACACTCAGTTTCACCATGCATTCAGAATTCTCTTGTTTTTAGTCGCCCATCGGCAAGTCTGGGCTGCCTTTGCCCCAACCTTGTCTTGCTCAGCTAGCATTGCGTATTTCTAGAAGTGGAGGCTCTACCTTCCCTCCAGAAATTGCATAATTTTGGCCCAACACTAGCTTCCAGGCTTGCATTGTGCAATTCTAGGAAGTAATGCTTTTCTATCCCTAGAAACTGCACAATGCAATTTGTTGGTTTTGCATGTCACTGCTGACTTAAATTGCGCATTGTGGTTTCATTCATCATCATGCCAGATTGGATTGTGCATTGCATAGTTCCAAGAATCAATCAGCCTCTCAACAGCCCGAAATGTGCCTTGGATAGTTCTGGTAGTCAGTCTCCCAGCCTCCCAATGATAATTTCATAATCTTCATAGGAATTCATACAGGTATGTTGCATGTCAGTCCCCTAGTTTGTTTTAGTTTTCAAATAACAAATTTCTTCCCATGAGCTTTTCTATGTCTCTAGGTACCATAGGTGTTTGTCTTCCTCTCAATAGCACAAGTATAATGGCTTCCTAGAGAGTCGATTCAAAGACACCATTGAGATGGAGTCTAAGGGGTCATAATATAATCAAAGCTGACATAACAATAATAATGTAAGGGCACAATAATAAAAATAGTGGGCTTCTATGGGCACAATAAAACAATATGGGGACTACATGGGTACAACAATATAATAAGGGGGTTGTACTAATAACAATAAAGGGTTACACTAGTAGTATAGGGGCCTAACATGCCCCTCTCCTTCAAAAAGTGTTGTCCTCAATGCTTGAGTAGTTTGTGATGCTTCTGTATAAGATTCTTGTCCTCCCATGTGGAATATTCCGCAGGTAAGTTCTTCCACTTGATGAGATACTTTGAAATTGATCGATTTCCTAGCTATCGGGTTCTTATTTCTATGACTGCTCCAGGTTCCAATATGATTTTTCCTTCCTCTTCAAGTTCTCACAATATTGTTTGAATTGGGATATTCTACAACTTTTGAATGAGTGACCACACTTCTTTTTCCTTCTTCCATTCATCCCTTGCTTCATTTATCCAATTTGGTTAGATAATAGAAATCAGACAAAACAATGCTTCCACATCCTCATCCTTTCTTGAGAGTACATTTGCAACAAAAAATTTCTTCCCTTTTTTGTAGATGATGTCAAAGTCATAACCCAACATATTTGTGACCCATTTTTATGTTCTTCTAATGATAATATTTGTTTTAAAATGTATTTAAGACTATCATGATCCATTTTTACCTTGAGGTGTCTTCCCATTGGGTAAGGTCGCCATTTCTTAAGTACATGTAGTATTTCCAACATTTCCTTCTCATAAATAGCTTGTTTGAGATGTAACAGTAAAAATACCCAATCACCTATATCAAAACATTTTTCACTGTGATGTTGATCTACCCATTTTTTCATTCGATTCTGCACCAAAGTGGCGTTATCCTTTAAAAGTTGGACAACTTGTTGTTGATGTTTGATGTGATCTTTCACTACTTGAACCTTTTTTTTTCTTGATATTTCCTTCTATCTTGAGAGTTTGAGGAGTGGTAATTTCTTCCAATGCTTTACAAGATATGGTCGGATTCATTTCTTGATGCTCAGTGTGATCTTTCACTTCTTGAACATTTTTCTTCTTGATATGTCCTTCTATCTTGATAGTTTGAGTGGTAGTTTTGACCAATGAATTACAAGACATGGTTGGATTCATTTCTTCTTGCTCGATGTGATCTTTCACTTCTTGAACCTTTTTCTTCTTGATATGTCCTTCTATCTTGAGAGTTTGAGTGGTAATTCTTTCCAATGCTTTACAAGATATGGTCGGATTCATTTCTTCTTTCTCTAGGGTTAGGTCCTGGCGTATATCCTCTTCTTGTGATGTTTCTTGATTCTTTTATTCCTCCTCTTCATACTCTATGTAAAATAATTTCTTCTTATCACACTTATGACCTTTAGTGCATTTTCTATCACAATTGAAACAAAGCCCTCTCTCTTTTTTCTTCCAATTGTTGTGGTGTAAGCCTTGTAGGTTGTGGAAGGCTAGGAGAAGAAACACGTCCATAATTATAGTCATGAGTGGTGGGATTCGTTGTTCTCATAATTTCTCTTTCAATTTTTCTTGCCAACTTGAATACCTCCTCCAATGAATTAGGTTCCCAAAAATGAACCTCATGTTGAACGTTATCCTTTAAAGTCCCTATGAAGACATCAATCCTTTGCTTCTCTGGAATATAATTTACCCTTCTATTCAATTTTTTAAAGTCTTCAATATGCTCTTTCATTGAACCCTTTTGTTTGAGATTTATCAATTGGCTGAAGAATGAGTTTCTCTTTGTATCCTCATAATGTGCTATCATTTCCTCCGTGAAAATTGACCACGTGACAAGTGGTTTATGAGAACAAAGCCCTTTCTACCATAAAAATTGATTCGGTTCTAAATAATTAGATGCAATACATACCTTTTGTAACAGTGGTACAACATGTAGATCAAAATATTTCTCCATCTGTAGTATCCAATTTACCGGATCCTTTCCATCAAGCTTCCTCATCTCGTGTTTTCTTGATTTTAGGAGCTCGATCCTTAAACGACTGTAACTCTGTAATTTTGGATCTTCCAGTTCTAAAATCACATTCTATAGTAGCCCTTTGCATCATATTTCCAATGCCACCAGTCTGATCCAAATTGGATTCTCCAAGGAAGAGTTATGCCAAATCTCCCACGGTAACCTAATTATAGACTAGTTCGGTAGATCGAACTTGTGCAACATGCCACATGTCACTGCTTCAAACTTTAGATCTAAAAAATGTACACAAGAAACTACAGTCCGTCCTCTTTCTGTATCTTCTTACGAAATTTCAATCTAATGCTCAGAGAGAAAGTTATGACGATTTTCCCCAGGTCACCTGTTTGGAATGTAATTAGAGGGTCTGCAAAAACCCTAAATTCCTCAAACTATATCTCCGAAAATATAGCGAGATAGGATCTAAAATTCGGAGCCAAGGTTCATACCCGTTTCGTCTCAAATGGGGATTTTCTTAGCTTCTGAAACTTTGTAGAAAAATAGTTATAGCAAAAATCCCACGATGACCTGTTTGGAGCAAAGAAATTGTAGAATCCTCAGCTCTGATACCAAATGTTATGAAACCAACTCATAAAAAGATACAAAAGATCGATGAATGTCTTATAAATAAGCTCTTCGGGGGGGAAACCTCATTTACATTACACAAATGAACAATTCTTGGATGATACAAATGACAAGACCTCCTTTCTATATATAGTGGGCTTCTATGGGGCACAATAATAACAATATGGGGACTACATGGGTACAACAATGTAATAAGGGGGTTGTAATAATAACTATAAGGGGTTACACTAGTAGCATAGGGGCCTAACACTCTCTACTAGAAGCTCTCTATGACATTGCATGAGGTTAGGGTGAAGAATACAACCCATAGGCCATGAAGGAAGGCTTTTTGCAACTCATGTATTTGGCCCAGAGGTCAGATGGGTGGTTCATGATGAAGCTAATGAAGGGGTTTCAAATCAGTCGGCCAAGAAACCATCCAAAAGGCAAATAAAATTAGGAGGATAAACCTCTGGATAATTGTGTACTATGTGGAGTAGAAATTGAAGGCGCTTGTTTGTCTATATTTACTATGATAGGCCTATAGTATTTGACACTGAATGCTGACAATTTCGTTCGGCATCTGCATAAAGTTTTCTTAGCATATGGAGCTCATGCATTTGAGTCAGTGGTGTGTTTGGTATTATGGTGTCTATAGTGGAGGAAAAAGTTTAAAATTTTATTCATGGATTTGTAAAAATGGATATTGCATTACTGACATGGTCATTGCTTGTGCTTATATTATTATTTGGTATTTTTTTTTTTTATATTAGCGAAGTTGAATAACGCTTGGAAGTTTGTATACATATTGATATTCACGACCTCAATATGAAGTCATTTTATTAGAATTCATGACTCTAACTGATTATAGGTAAGGCATGGAGATCCAAGGCCAACATGCCAAAGTAAAAAATGAAGATACCAATGACTCAATATTAAAAAGCCTATGATGGAAATATTCAAGCAAGAAAGCAGTGGTGTGCTCCAATGTATGAATGGTGTGGTGTATCCAAGATGAGTGTAAAAGGATCCAGAGGGAAGCATCGTGAAATTTTATTTGAGTATGTACAATAAACTCATGACCATGATAAAGTATGTGTCACATATTGCAATTATAGAAAATATACATGTCATAAATTGTTTTGAAATGGTTAGTCGTGGTCCTTCAAATGTTTTATGTGCTAGCTATAAGACCCAAAGAGGCATGCATACCACTTTGTTATGTGTTCCCTATGTTAGAGAGTTTTTAATACCCTAGAAGAGTGTATCATCTGGGATGGATACACTTGAGTGGACTGTATTGGTTGTAGACTCCATGAGGTGAAATTTTATATTTAGGGGGATTTCATTGAGACATTGGTTGAAGCATGTATGAGAAGGATGTCCTAGTAGACTACCAATTGTAGTCATTGGGAACCCATGCATTACGGTAGATGATTGTTCCTTTATAAGGAACTCGACAATCACATGAACAAGGTACAAGGTGTAATTACTAGATTGGACGAGATGTATATCTTTGTTGATTGATATCGAGATAAGTAGCCATTAAGGGGGTGACTTGAAAATATAATTCCTACTTGTCTTAGTAGTGATTATTTCTATGTAAAGGATTTTTTCCTATTCTCTGGGAGTTATTTAGATCTATTTGATTCCTATATTAGTGTGTGGTGGAGATATTCTCTCAACCAACTGATTATGTATCTAAGACAACTTCCCTATCTTGAGACAACACTTCATATATACATGTAATATTATTTGATCAATGTAATTAGTGATAAGCTATAGGAAAAAATACCTGAAAATTACAAAAACCAATGATTCCCTTTATACTCAAAATCCTTTCTATGTTGGCTGAAAATCATGGCTAGAGTGCTCATGATAATTCAATTGCAAAGGTAATCGATGTGACATTTCTAAAGCTGCAAATATTTGCATAAGGCCACAATGGAAAAATGAATGATTTCATCCAACTTTATGTTGATCCTTTTGAGGGTGTGGAGTATTAATGCAGCCATGGTGGAAAATATATTTTCCTTTCCTTTATGCTCCCCCACTTCAGAGGAAATATCCCCCTTGTTCCTCACATTTTTCCATTGACATGCCCTTCCATGAACACTTGATCATAATAATATAAATATCCCAATTGTTTATTGTCCATCATCTCTATTTATAGTTTTCTTTCTTCATAGTGTTGGGGACTTTTGGTTGCATTCCACTGCAGTAGGTATTGACAAGAGATTGTAGTTTCCAACAAAATCTCAAGGATTATGCTATTAAGTTGAAAGCAACTTCTAAAAACCTCACGGCATATCTAAATTCAAAACTTCTAGGAGCTTGATTTCTCTTTACCAATGGTTATGTTTGTATTGATGCTATCTAAGTTCAATATTTATGTGTAGGAAATGCCTTTGTCAGTGCAAACATTGAGTTGGTTCGGGCCTAGCCTCGTTATGTCGAAGTATAGAGGTTTATGTTCCTTTCTCTGCACACCATGCTTTTGCACATATTTGAAAGTGTTATGTTGTCATTTCAAAGGCTAATAAATGAAAATATATACATATCTATTACCATTATTTCATATTTCCTTAATTGATCACAAGTTTATTGAAATTATATTTAAATAAATGTTAGTGGTATTAGTGTTTAATTTCTTCTTCCATAACCCATTCAAAATGAAATTTTAACAATATATATCGGACGAATGCGGAGGAAGCTCATTGTGTAGGAGTCTTTTCCCCCATTTTTCTTCCTTTTACCCTCATTAGAAGCCTCATGCTTCTCTTTCTACTTCGATCCACTTGATTTTTCTCTTTTCAGGCCTATGTTCTCTAGGCACTATTCCTGTACACAATCCCCATCCACCGATTTGGGATTGAAGAACATCACTTTCTCACGTAGATGGTGATGCCTAACCCCCAAATACTTGAGGAGTGCATATGGTTTATTTGGAGAGATACCCAACATCATAGGCATCTTTCTGAATTCCATGGTGATCCATTGGTCCTCCACATACCCAATGGGATAAAAATATGAATTAATGATGGTTTTGAAATCCTCCCACTTAGTTACTGGAGGTTCTCCCTCCAACCTCAGGGATTTTGTGTGGATCTCCCACCAAGTCAGTGAATGGCCCTCTAATTTCAACTATGCGAATGAGATCGTTTTCCCTTCCTCAATCTGAGGGACACTAAAATAAACTTATAGTTGTTGCAACCAATGGTTCAACTTTACAACATCAATCTCATCATGGTACAATTTGATATCTAATTTTTCTTCCGTTTTAAACAGTGATTCATTCACGACTCTCGAACTAGGTTGACCTTTTATGGGTTCTTTCTTCTGGTGGTTCTTCATGTCTTCCCAATCTCCCAATCCCCCTTTTGATTTTTCCCTTGTATTTGAACCCCCATCTTCTCCAAATATCCATATCTTCTTACTTAGGGCCTCCATGAGGAGTTTTACATTGTGGTTTATATCTATGACTTATTGTTCGAGCCATGAAAAATTCACCTCTGCACGATCATGAGGTTCATTTACAGATTTGTCGTCTATGATTAGGATTTAACGATTTTTGACCCCGCTAATGTAGATCCCCTGCAAATATCCATAAATACCCAAAGAAACCTGTTTCGATACCAAATGATCTGAAAAAATTCATGGATATTCCACTGGGTAGCTCGTCACAACAAATCTGACAATATTATATTAAAAATTCAAAGTTCTACACTATTACAATGTTATTTAATTTATATATATGTAGATTTGACTATAATTAGTGCATGCATGCGAATGGAAATTATGCAAAAAAATAGAGAATGAAAAAATAATATCACACGTATATAAGATGCAAGATATACTCTCTGGGAAACCCTTTCGGAAGAAAACTCAACTAGAAGGTGAGGTAATTTCGCTCTCTTTCTCTGTCTAGAAATATCGTTGCAGGTACAAAGAATTAATTCCTGTGGCCCGTGGGTTGCAACAGTCCACATATTCTCTCTATGTGCTCTACCTCCTATCCCTCCTAGCTATTTTTTATCAGCTATAGAACGAAATTCTCTTGAAAGAATGGAATGCCTCTTCCTCATAGTGGCCCAGTTATAACACAACCCGATAGCCTACTAGTGGTTAATTTTGACTACATCAACTCTTAGCTAAAGTTACAATATAGAATCTCCTAGAGTCTTTTACATCATAATCCTATGGCTAGACCCTTTTCCATGAATAATGGGTGTTGATGCGGCATCCTACCGAACTATAGGTGTGAAAATAGGAAGGTCAACTACTGAGTGGCATAACTTTTGCATATGGACTCTGACTGATGTGCTTCTTGCGTTGTTGGAAATATATTTGTGTGTAGAATAACATGAACTAGTGATACAATAAATCAGTGATTTTTTACCCTCACAAGACAACATTTTTTTCCTCAAAATGCTCTTGGGATGTTTTAGACCCTGTTTCACCAAACTAGGTCCCGCTAGTAATAACAGACCTGTAAGCAGATTCCTCCATTTTTTCCACTCTAAATAAATTGGGATGGATGAAAAATATAATAATCCAATCAAAATCATTAAATATAGGTTATTTAATCACCTATCCAACTCCCCTATCATTGTAGGGTACAATGATCTCTATAAGATTATTGAAATCATCAAAAATACATTTAATAAATCCTAAATCCACCAACATATTCCTTATGTACTCCATTCTTTTGTGCAACAAATTCTTTTGTGAAACACGAAGCTAGAGGATTTGAAATGAAGAAGAAAGAAAAAATAGGAACTGCGATTGAAAATTTCGAGAGAGAAAGATCCGTGATCAAGAAGAAGTAATGAAATAATGGATGACTCTACTAAAATCTCCCGAGAGGCATTTCATCCCTTTCTAAATGAGAAAAGTGGGGCCCACATCATATCGTAATTCAGACATGAATGAAATCAGAGGAAATAATCGGATTTGTCTTTGGAGTAGATGTAATAGAAAAAGTGAGGATATATTCAAATTGTCTCTTCATATAATTAAATAATAATAATTTTACAATTTATTTTTTTTAAATTAAGATATTTATCTTTATATCAGATTTAAATTATAAAATCTCCTATCAAAGTATATTATTTTAATCATGTTTTTTTTAAAACAATTTTGTTTTCACCATTTCAATACTTTTATGCTTAATAAATTTGTGATGATAGGTAAGTAAAAGATGTTTAAAAATAAACCAAAATACTATGTCAATTTCCACTTTAGATGTGAATCAAAGAGAATGGGATTAATTCTAAAAAGGAATTCAAAATTGTAAGAAAAATGAAGTGTATGGATGATGATTAACATGATTAATCTTAGAGGATGTTAATGAAGTGAAACGAAGGATTGGTTTATTCCCAAAACACATTCTGAGGAAAGTGTCTCTCACCTTTATAATATAAATTGGGATATTTATATTATTATGATTAAGTGTTCATGGAAGGGCATGTCAATGGAAAGGTGTGAGGAACGAGGGGGATATTTCCTCTGAAGTGGGGGAGCATAAAGGAAAGGAAACTATATTTTCCACCATGGCTGCATTAATACTCCACACCCTTAAAAGGATCAACATAAAGTTGGATGAAATCATTCATTTTTCTATTGTGGCCTTATGCAAATATTTGCAGCTTTAGAAAGGTCACATTTATTACCTTTGCAATTGAATTATTGTGAGCACTATAGCCATGATTTTCAGCCAACATAGAAAGGATTTTGAGTATAAAGGGAATCATTGGTTTTTGTAATTTTCGGGTATTTTTTCCTATAGCTTATCACTTAAATTGATTAGTGCACACTATATTACATTGATCAAATAATATTACATGTATATATGAAGTGTTGTCTCAAGATAGGGAAGTTGTCTTAGATACATAATCAGTTGGTTGAGAGAATATCTCCACCACACACTAATATAGGAATCAACTAGATCTAAATAACTCCCAGAGAATAGGAAAAAATCCTTTACATAGAAATAATCAGTACTGAGACAAGTAGCAATTATATTTTCAAGTCACCCCCTTAATGACTACTTGTCTCGATATCAATCAACAAAGATATACATCTCATCCAATCTAGTAATTACACCTTATAACTTGTTCAAGTGATTGTCGATGTCCTTATAAAGGTGAGAGACACTTTCATCCCAATGTGTTTTGGGAATAAACCAATCCCTAGTTTCACTTCAAAGCTCGTGAAAATTAGTTATTATCTTCATAATGTTCATTTTGTTTTTAGCATTGGTCAAGACATAAAGATCATTTTGGTTAGCAAGAGCGTGTTTGATCACCTCCTTATAATAACTTAGCTTTATTTTTCCCTCTAGCTTCTTGTCATTCCATACATCGTCCTTAAATTTCGAAGAAGTAATAGTATATTTAATATTATCCTTTCTTTCCAATATGATCTCCTCCTTTATCCCCCAATTGTCAATCTAGGACCAGACATCTTTATGCCAACCTCACTTGAGCTGGAGCTGGGGGTTTTGGATAGAGTTGGAAGTAATTTTTGGGAACCTCTTTTCTTCCATGTTGTAAAACTTCTTCTTATATATCAAATACCTAAACATATATATGCTTTCAATGGGGGAAGGATATCTTGAATCAAGAGGATATGATAGAGAATAGTTCCTTTAATCTTGAGGTTTTATGTCATAAATTACTTTTGGATCAACTCAATCTTCCTCATTAACTCTCTCAATATAGTATAACCCCAAACCTCACATTCATATAAAATAATATGAGCAATAAGAGCCCCAAAGAGGAACTTTTTTAAACTCCATAACCAAATATTTCTCAACTACAATTTTTTGAAGATCATAATAATTTTTCCACACTCTAATAATCCTCTTCTTAATGCTATAATTCTAATTGAGATGATGATTAATGTCAATACCTAAATATTTGACTAAATAAACGTTCTCCAAGTAATTTTTTTCATAGATGAAATTATCATAGTTGATATTTTTGGATTTGATTATCATGACTTTAGTCTTATCGATATTAAAAGTCATACCCATTTTTTAGCAATAATCATGGAGGATTTTATGTTTCTTTTCAAAATCACCATGGCTTCTCGATAGAAGAATGGTATCATAAACATAAAGGAGAAGACTAATGATGATGCCAATGAGCTTGGAGCCATCACATCCCACAACTTCCAAACACTCTTCTAGTTTCTCAAAGTAAATGTCAAAAAGGGTATGGGATATTGGACACCTTTGCTTAACTCGTATATTGCATTTGATTTCTTTCAACCAACCCTTCTTGGTCTTAAGTTTGACAACAACATTATTATATAGCCTAATCACAACAACGATTAACTTGAGAGGAACAATTATCTCTTCATGTCTCTATCATAGCATATCCCAAGGAATTGTGTCGAAATATTTTCTAAGGTCAACAAAATAACAAAAGAGATCAATTTTACTATTGTGACATTCCTCAACAATAATCCTAAGAGTAACAAGATGGTCAAAAGTTGAGCAATGTCTCCTAAAATAATTTTTCTCTTTACCTCTTTTACCATGGCTTTCAAGCCAAAGGCCAATCTTCTTTTCCAAAATGATACCATACACTTTGGCTAAAATGTGGCTAATCACAATGATACTATAGTTAGAGGGAACATTTTTATCCCCAGTTTTTAAAATAAGCATAATAAGGCTTTATGTCCAAGGCTTAGGAAAATTGTGTTTCACTACCAAATTGAACAATTTGTTAATATGAGGGATGAGAATAAACCTTCCCATTTTAAAAATTGCTTGAAATCTATATCTTCCAAACAAAAATGTCCTCTATAAAAATATTTAATAAGTTTCCCATATTGTCTAACGAGTCCAAAAAAAAATATTAAAATAAATATCTTAATTCTTTAAGATATCAAATCATTTTGTTTTGTTTTCCGAACAAATATATACCTCTAAAACTTTTGAAGATCAAATTTAAAAACATTTTTAGAACCTTCAATGTTTTTAGGAATATAAATACAAAGCTCCGGAATATGGTTTGTTGATTTCACATGTGGTTAGAAATTTTAAAAGGTCAGTGTACATTTCTTTTCTAAATTTATAAACTAATTTA
>APFE031014840.1:79792-106828 GCA_000404065.3 Pinus taeda
GATTGATCACAAATACATAATATTACTAAAAAACAATAAAAATAAATAAAAAGAGAGGGTAATCCTTTATAAAAGAGGGGAAAAGAGCATGAAACAAACAAAGAAAGGGATAAAAAGCTCAGATAAAGAGGAGAAAGACTAAGAAGAGAGGGCGGGAATCCAACAACTACTAATTTTCCAGTCGTCATCCCTATTAATGTTATTAGAAGATAGATCAATTTCAATGGCTTCCTCAAACTTGCGGTGATAAAAATGAGAAATTTTTGCGATGACCTTAGCCTCCTCAATGCATATGTGATGCTTGGTCTTCACTGCATGTTCCGCTAAAGCAAAAGATTTGGTCCTTCCATGTTTGATATCAGCAGCATGTTCCTTAATCATTTGGTTAATAGAATGGCCCGTTTCACTAACATATGAGGTCCCACATGAACATGGGATGACATAAACACCTTTCAAATCCATAGGGTTCACCTGGTCTTTAACCGTCTTTAGGGAGCTTCTAATGGTTTTGAGGGGTCTAAAGGTTGAGGGAACATCATGTTTCTTCAGGATTCTCACAATATTGTTTGTCAACCCTTGGATGAAGAGGAGGTGAACTCTTGAACATTTATCAATTGTGTTAGTCTTAACCTTAGGACCCTTACTAGCTTTGAGGAAAGCTTTAACACCCTACTGCCTACTATAACCATTCTGGACAAAAACATTAAGGAGATGGGACTTTTCCTTAGAAAGGTGGTATTCATCTGAAATCCTTAAAGCACGGGTGGCTAACGTACTAAGAACACCTATCTTCTGAGCAGGAAAATGATGGGAACTTGCATGAAGATACTGTTGAGTATGAGTCTTTTTTCGATACACCTGGTAGGAGAAATATCCATCAACATTTCTAGAAATGAGGACATCGAGGAAAGGAAGGCAACCATCAACTTCACGTTCCATGGTGAACTTTATGGAGTTACACTGATTATTAAGATGCTCGAAAAAGCTAACTAACTTATTAGGCCTGTGCTACCAAATGGAGCAGGTATCATCAACAAATCGTTTCCAAAGTTTAGGTTTAAAAGTAGCTAAGGATAAGGATTTGGATTCAAAGTCTTCCATGAACATGTTTGCAACAATAGGGGACAGCGGGGAAGCCATGGCCAACCCATAGGTTTGTTCATAGAACTCACCTTCCCTTTTTTTTTATATATTTTTATCAAGTTTTAGGTATATTTTTATTTAATTTATCCCCTTTTATTATTTTATCTATTTTTATTTATTTATTTATAATATTTATTTTATATTTTCTTTACTCATTTTTTCTAATCGATAACAAATAAATAAAAAAATGATATTAATTAATAAATAAGAATGAATAAGTTAAATTAATATAATTAAAATAATTATTTAAATAAATTAAATACTATTTATTAAGTATTTAAACAATTTAAAGTATTCTCATTCCCTAGTTATATATATTTGTTTAGTTGGTTTATAATATTATATATATAATTTTCCCTCCCTAGTCAAATATAGTCGTTTTCCTGTAACTGTTAGGTTGACCTTTTTTCTTATTTAACCTTCCTCTGAGATCTGTCTCTTCATCTTGTCCTAAAAATTAACCACACTAGGTGGTTCGAAACGCATCGACCAAATACTCTCTATGTAATTTTTTCCAAAAAATTTCATGAATTAACAAGTTATAGATCACAAAAACTTGAATTCAAATAAAACAATTTATTAAATACTCTTAATAAAAATAAATATTTAATAATAATTCTTTCTAAAAAAATGTAAAAATTTAATAAAATAAATAAATAAATTATATATATAAATATATAAAACCGAATTTTTCCATAAATAAATAAAAAACTTTTACTTAAATCATAGTAAGATGTGAAATGAAAGACTACTTAGATGTCAGTTTGTATGCCACTAAACATGATAAAATTGTATTTGAGGGATTATAAATCATGAATTCAAGTTTATATATACATATGGAGTTGGGTTAAATTTTTTGGAAAAGTGAGGGTGTTTTTTCTTTTTTAACGAAAAAAAGGAGTTTGATAAGTCATTTAAGTGCTAAATCAAATATTTACGCCATAAAGTGTTTCCCTTTGGAAAAGACTCCCCTGATTGCCATTCTCCACCATTTTTCACCGTTGATCTTTGTGTTAGACGATTGAAATATTATCCACCGTCCACGCGAGTTTTGGTTGGTTACCATTTTTCACCATTGATCTGTGTGTTACATAATTCAAATATTATCCACCGTCCACGAGAGTTTTGGTTGGTTAGGGTAAAATCGTTTTACAGTATAACGGTTTTTGTTGGGGCTTATAGTTGGTTAGGGTAAAATATTTATACGATATAATGGCTTTTGTTGTGGCTTACCTTCTTGGCACTGTGTCAGAGCATGGACTCATTTACATTTACGTTGTCGACGGAGATGATGAAGATCAAAATCCCCTGCATGATCCACAGATCAAAAATCCCCTGCGCGATCCGCAGTGGTTTACAATTTGTTTGTAGACCATTACAATTCCCAACATGAACCGGGGACAGGATGGATGCTTTGGTGCTTTCATCAACGACAATTTTTCGTTATTAGCCGTGATCTAATCAGGTGGAGTGCGGAAGTTTATGATCAAAAAACAAGGGCATGGACAACACTGGAGACTATGGGAGATAAAGAGAAGGGAAATGCTCACTGGTATGTCTAGTTGTTTCTTCTTGCAGCAAGGAGTGATGGAATACGATTCCAATGAAAACGTGTGGCAGGCGCTAGGTTCTCTTGCTAAAACCCTTGAAAGGATTTAGTGTTATGGGAAGATTTTTGTTTACGGTAATGCCGAGAGTAATGTTAAAGTTTGTTATATCTATGAGTCGCCTATAAGAATTGCAGCAGGAAAGCAAACAGAAACGATTGGGATGTACAGAATATTAACGGTGCCTTTAGTTTTGAGATCTGAAATTAACAATGATTACCATATTGTCGTTTGAATAGTTTGAATAATGTAGTAAGAAATTTCAATTTCTTGTTATCCCTGAAGGAACATTGGTAATAGATTTTGTCAGTTGAATAGTGTAGTAAGAAATTTGACATTAATGTTATACTTGAATGAACATTGGTAATAGGTTATGTTATACTCGAATGAACATTGGTAATAGATTTTAGATAGTTCCAGCATTAAAAATGATGTTATTTTTGGATGAGTTCAGAGGTGCATAACTGAGCAATGTTGGTTGGTTGTTAAAAATTTCAAAAGTTTTATGGCATCCCAAAATATTCCAGAATACAATTTGACAGAGATTGAAACTCAAAACTTTTTTTTTGAGGTAAACTATGTGTGGTTATTGATTATTGAATATTTCTATGGCATTCCAGAGGACAATTTTACGGCGATCGAAGCTCAAATTATTTTTTCCAGGTGAACTATGTGTTATTATTTTTTATTAAATATTTCATTTGTTTCATGGTATTCTAAAATATGAATTATGGACCTTAAATTTGCTACAGTTTATCGATGCATATCCCTTCTCTTCTCGTTTCATTTTGTTACTTTTGCTTCACCAAAATTATACACACTATATTTCCGTGATCAAATCAGAATATTTAAGCCTCCACTTAATGAGTTATACTCTCACCGTCCCATCAGTCATGAGATTCGGTAGTTTTGATATTCAAGTTTTTTCATAATTAAAGTTTCTCTGTTTAGCATAATGTTAGATTCTATATTCAGTCTTGTCATGATTTTAGCTTTTATTATGGGCAATTTATATATTCAATTTCATGTTTTACTTTCTATATTCAATTTTTATATAGATACATAACTTCGTAAAAAACAGATCAACTCGTCTCCCTCGTTTCCATAATGACGTGTATTCACATGGACTAGAATGAAAAAGCACAAGATCGACTTTATTCTGAAGATAAGTAAGAAAAGTTAAATTTTAGATCAAGAAAAAGAAAATATCACATGGAGCTTCAATATTAGAATGGAATGGAATAAATTTGAGGATGAAGCTTCGGATGTAATAAACAAATTACATTTCCCTAATATTAACAACAAAATAGCTCAATTTGCATGCTAGAAATTCAAGGAATCTGGAACAAGATCCATCAATTACTTTCCTAGACCACTGACCAAAAGGAATAGAATAGAAATCACTTGGCAAGTGTAGCATTGACCTAAAACAGTGGAAAAGAAAGGCACAACATATAATCTTGATATAAAATGATATAAAATTCACCCCATAATAATAATAAAAAAAGAAACAACCATGTATTATGAAATTACATGAAAGTTTTTTAAGAAACAAATTGAACCCAATTTATTGTGAAAATATTTAAGGGGTATGGTAGAGACATATAAGTTTCATTTATGTAAGAGTAAGATTTCTCATGATTCATGCATTCCTAAAGTTAGTCAAACATAAATATAATGTAAATTTACATTTTCATAAATAATAGTATAAATTTACATACTTAAAATAAAATATTTAAATTTTTTTGGGAAGAGAACAAAAAGTAAGAAATTAAATGAATAAGCACTTTTCCACTACCCACATGATATAAAGGGAGTGTTTTTAATTACTTTTCACCCACAACAACTCAACATGCTATATGTTTTGGTTTTTTAAAACAATACTCTAGTTTTATGTTTTCAAATAACAACAAATATATATTGAATGATGGTTTTTTTATTTGAAATTTTTAGTAATGATTACATACATTTCATGAAAGTTGTGAGTACTTTTTAACTAAATGGATTAAATAACCAATTTTAATAAATCAAAAGAGGTAGGTGTAGCCCAATGGATTATACCCACCATGTTGTGGGCATTGCCAAGCATTACAACTTACAAATAATAAAATGTCAAAGCGGCTTCGCGGGGTTGACTCCCTTGTTTTAGCTAAAATGAAGGATCCCCATGCAACATGGTGCAAGCTCATATTTTTTCCAAAGAATGTGGATTGAACAATGGGAAGCAGAAATTGAAAATTATTTGCTTGAAGCAGAGAAGGTACAAAAATGCACATGTAGAGTTTTGTTTTTGTTTTATTTTTTTCATGTATCATACATTTTGTTCGAGTAAATTAATAGTAATTATGAAATTTATGTATGATACCAATCCTTCTCCCCCGTTCGACCTTGAAATACAATAATGCAAAAATCAACACATTCAAAATCAAATTATGTGTAGGTAGAATGTAAAAGACTCGAAGCTTTTGATCAAGTGAAACAATTCAATATTGATAAATGGTCAGAAACAACTAGGAGAGAAAAAAGAAATATGCACTAAACTTGTGTGGAATGAAACAATCTCAACATCAAATGTACAATTCACAACCTTTTCTAGTTTTTGGGAATAGATCATACTTTCTGAAGCATAAAAAAACTTTTGTGTTTATTTATAGGCCCCTGCCTGGTCAAATACATAACCAAGTCTCACAAAATATCATGTTGAATAAAGGAATTGTTTAATCCTTTCTCAACAAAAGATCCACTTCTCTCCTATCAAACATGTAAAGTTGTTATGTCACTGACTAGATTTATCAATATATCTATTTCACATCTTTACTTTAAATTAGTTCATCCAATAGTAAATTTTGAATTTGCCATTTTCAAAAAAACTTTGAATAAACCTCTTATATCACAAAGGAGTCCAAATGCCAAAAATAAGTTAAGCAAGGACAAGCAAAGGAAAATCTAATCACCTTAAGAGCAAGTGGTAAAAGATTGTAAGCTTTTGATAAGTCAGACAACTCATTATTGAAAAAGAGCATCTTTTTGATCAAATATTTGCTATTGGAACTGGGAAGAGCATATTTGAAGATTCAGAGGCAATCTATGTTGTAAAGGTTATAAAATCTATAAATTTGGCATAATGTAAGTGATTTCTCTTTATCTTATAGTTTTGAATGACATTTTGCTTACTAATTTTATATTGAGTGATCTTCAATATGCCAACTCTTCTCAAATTTATGCCTTACGACGTTTCCTTTGCAACATCTGGTGCAATTACTAGTTAAATAAACCTTCAAGTGAGTTCATGTATAACTCGATTTAATTGAGGAGCTTGATTGAGTTATAGGCTCGATTGATTTCTAAGGTTCTATCGAGCCTCTCTTCGTCATTAAAAGCGACACCTATGGTATGAGCAAGTCATTTTATACATATTGTCAAATAGAAAATAGCTCAACCGAAGGTTTTCATTGTTAGACTAAGGGTTTTGGAGCTCAACTGTGGGTTTGGGACACAAAAGAATTCAATCTAACTACAAATAAACGCCACTAATATTATAATATTTTGAAATGATAATTGATTTTAAAAAGAAAAAGAGAAAAAGGAAAAAAAGTAAATCACAAAAAAACATTACAACTATTAAACTCCTTACATGAAATGAATATTAGGCTTCTTACATGAAGTGAATACCAAGATAAAATTGTTGCTTTGAAGAGTATTTCAGGTACTTTCCTTTTCTGCTTATATAACACTTCCTTCTTGACAATTTAATAAAGTAATTGAGTCATACTTAACTTCTTTAGTTTCTAGACTTACTTCTCAACTTTTGATTTGTCTTTTTTTTTATTTTGAATCTTTATCAATTTATTTTTATATAAACTTTGGCGTTGTATTGTAAAAATATTTTGATTTTGTAACATTAAGAACGTAGAGGAAGATTGACTAGACTATTCTACCATAATTTATAGGGAAAGTAGAGTTGAATTATTCTTTTATAATATATTTTAGTGTAGTCTAATTTATAAATGAAATATATTTTTTCATTAGAATCTTGCAATTTAAGATAGACAAAATATATTTTTTCATCATAATCTTGCGATTTAAAATACATTTTAAAATACATAAACAGATTCAATATCTTTCTAATTTATAGATGAAATATATTTTTTCATTAGAACCCTGCAATTTAAAATAGACAAAATGTATTTTTTCATCATAATCTTGCGATTTAAAATATATTTTGAAATACATAAATAGATTCAACACTTTGAAAAATCCATAGACACCCAAATTCTATGAATTAAATAATTTAAATTCAAATTAAATTAATAACGTCTGCCTCATGTACCCCATTCTTTTGCACAACAGGAAGCTGGAGGATCCCAAATGAGGAAGAAAGAAAAAATGGCCAACACATCTGAAAATAGTTGAATTGAGGCTTCTGTGATCCATAATAGTTGAAAGAATGACTTCCGCGTAAATCACATGTAGACAAAAATTTGTCGACAGAAAAATGTTCCAAAGAAAAATGTGTGATAAAGATGAGAAGAATTAATGAAATAATGTAACGGGTACTGAAATTTGCAGAAAGGCCTATCATCCTTTTTAAACTAGAAAAGAGGGACGCACATGATATCGTATTTCAAATCGAACGACGTAATCTGATTCGACTTTGGAGTAGAGGTGACAGAAAAGGTGGACGACATATGTACAATGTCTCTTCATATATATTAATTATAATATATTTACGAATTAAAATTTTTGAAAAATTAAAGATATTTAAATTGTTGTATAAATATTTAAATATATAAAAAAACATGTAAGTAGATTAATTTGAATTATCATGCTTTAAAACAATCTAGTTTTCACCTTAAATTTAATTTGAATCTTTTCGATGTTTAATCTGGTGAAATATGCGCAACAGATGTTTAGAAACAAACCGAAATACAGCGATAATTTCCACTTTGGATGTGAGTGGAAGAGAATGAGAATAATTTTGTAAAAATGTAAAAATAAAGAAATATATTACGAAACCTTCAATGTTTTTAGAAATATAAACATAGAAATAAGAAGTACGGTTTGTTGATCTGGCATGTGGTAAACATGGTTTAAAGTGTTTTTTTAAATTAATAAATAAACTTAATTTATTGGAAAATCTTTGAGATATTGAAGTGTATAAATTATATTTGTTAAAAATTATATTTTTAATTATTATTTATTTAATTATAAATAAAATTCTATTAAAAATATAAAAAAATAAACGTTAAAAATTAGAATATGTAAAATTATTTATCTATTAAATAACTAAGATTTTCCAATAAATCAATGCTTTAAATATTTCTCTTATAAATTAAAAATATAAAAATTAATATATAAAACACATATATATTTATATATATGGGGATGGATATACTGAGGCCATCAAGAGTTATGTATGGTTTTTTTTAGACTAGTTATTTGTGCGAGAAGGACAATAGTTGTGCGACTGTACACACATAGGATGCTCGTGTGAAAACAACCACCGGTGGAGGGAGGCATTTATGCATTTGTAGGTGGGTTAAGTGCTTGATAAGATGGAATATGAGTCTCGGTATAGTATTATTGTGTTTGCAGTTTGCGGAAGGAGCGTCAAACCGATGTTAAGGGATACCCTCTAGTTCTCTCGCGACCACTAGAGACTTGAATGGGTGACGCACTATAATTTGGTGGGTGGCTAGGGTGATGGGAGCATGCAGAAGTAAGCTAAACGCAACACCAATTCTCTCTCCCCAAAATTTCCTATGGCAACCTCCAAAACGACTTGGTAACTTTGTATTAACTTACTTTTGATTTTCGTCTTGTAGTTCACATAGATTGTGGGTTGTCTCAACATCCACCCCCTGGAATGATTTTGGAATTGGAAAGAGTGTGAGAGGGAAACAGTAGGGCTTTCTGCTCAATTGATTTTAGTCTCCTCGGTTTCATGTTCTTCTATGTCTCTAAGTTCAACTGATGAAGTGGTGGTGAGTATTTCGTTGGCACTTACCAACAGGCATCAATATTTCCTCCTAGCGTGGTGCATTTCTCAGATGTTCAATCCTGTGTTGGTGAATTGTGGAAGTGAGTTGGATGAACTTGGCGAGTGATGTAAATTGTAGTTTGAATTCGACCCATTTGTGGTTAAATTTGGTTGGGGTGCTAGACCCTTTGGGAGATTTTTTTTGGTTCTGGAACAAACAAGCTTGAATAACACACAAACGTAGAGGTGTGAGGCTTTCAATAATTCACGGAAAGCCTGTGGTCATGGGAAGAATAGGTGTCCCATTAATTTTCGACATGACATGGGTCACAATGTAGGTGGTATTGCTAGGGAGCCCTGCTTTGAAATTTTCCTCTGAGGCACTGAGAAGAATTTCCCATCTCATCACCACTGGTAGGGGAAAACCCCGAATATCATGCCTAGCAATCGTTCCCAGATGAAGGAGCTTGTTTCCCCAACAAAGAAAGGAAGGGGGTGCACTCCAGGCATTCCCAAAGGCTGTCAACAATCCTAGAGGAAGTGTGGAAACACCCTAACCCCCCTGTGTAGCCCAACACAACATTGACAACCAGTGAAGTTGCAACTCAAGAATTATGAGAAAAATCATTAGGAGAAGCATGAAGCAGTAATGGCGGCTTTAACATAGCTCCAATACTTTCACTGTCATCTATAGGAGCGAATTGTGGTGGTTTGGTGTGGATAGACTCTTATCTTGGAGAAAGTGCAATAGTTAGAAGCTTGATTGGCCAACAACATGTCAACTGCCCTTTCTACCCTCCTCCTCCACCAAGGATGGGGCCAAATAATCGAGCTTCTATCACCTACAATGTTTTGCAAACAGCTCACAAAATAGAAGAAAATATAGATCAATGCCTTCAAAATCAACCTTTTTGAGGGGGGAACCTCCTTTACATTACACAAATGAAAAATTATTGGATGATACAAATGGCAAAACCTCCTTGCTATATATAGGAGTCTAAGGGGTCACAATATAATCAAAGCCGACATAACAATAATAATATAAGGGCACAACAATAATAATAGTGGGCTTCTATGGGGCACAATAATAATAATATTGGGATAATACGGGCAAAATAATAATAATATAGGGACAATAGGGGCACAACAATAACAATAAGGGCTACAATGACAATATTAATGGGGTAATTACTAGTATTATAGGGACCTAACATGCCCCTCTCCTTCAAAAAAGTGTTGTCCTCAACGCTTAAGTAATTATGTATGCTCCTATATAAAATTATCACCCTCCCATGTGGAATCTTCAGTGGGTAAGTTCTTCCAATTGTTGTGGTGTCAACCTTGTAGGTTGTGGAAGGTTAGGGGAAAAACACTTCCATATTTATAGTTGTTAGTGGTAGGCTTCCTTGTGGCCATAATTTTGTTTTCCATTTTTCTTTCCAACCTGAGCGTTTTCTCCAATGAATCAGGTTCCCAAAGGCGAACCTCTTGTTGGATGTTATCCTTTAAATTCCATATGAACACATCAATCTTATGCTCCTGTGGAATATCTTTTACCCTTATATTCAATTTTTGGAAGTCCTCAATGTGCCCCATCATTGAACCCTTTCGTTGAGATTTATCAATTGGCTAAAAAAAGTGTTGCTTTTGTATCCTCATAATGTGCTATCATTTCTTCGGTAAAAATTGCCCAAGTGACAATTTGTTTACGAGAGAAAAGCCATCGATACCATACAAACTGATTTGGTCCAAATATAAAGTTGCAATGCGTACCTTTTCTGTGTTTTGCACATCATGGAGATCGGAATATTGCTCCATCTATAGTATCCATGTTATGGGATCCTGGCCATCAGACTTCCTCATATCAATCTTTGGAACATGGTTGGTATTAGATCCACCGCTAGAGTCTATGAAACCATGATTAACGTTTCTTTTGTTCTCCTCATGAGTTTCTATTACTACCCCTTCGGCATTATTAAGCATTTCTTTTAGAAACTTTGTCATATCTATCTTCAAATCTTCCATGTTGCCTTTAAGTTTTTCTTCTATACCATCCATCTTAGCTTCCACACCTGCCTTCAAATCTTCCATGTTGCCCTTAATTTTTTCTTCTATACCATGTCCATCTTAGCTTCCATGCCTTTCTTTAAACCATCCATCTTAGCTTCCATTACTTTTTGAGAGTGAATTTGGTTGCATTGGGTCTCGTAATTTTGATATATCATGTTTCATTTCTTCCTCCTCTTCATGAGTCATGTTAGAGCTTTCAGGTTTCTTATTAGGCGTTTCGATTTTCTTTCTTCAGGGCATCAATTAATGAAAACAATTCTTCATTATGCCCTTTGAATTCCTTTAAACTAGTTTTTCAAACCAAGCTTATGCAAAATTTAAAAAAAAACTACACACTTTTTTTTCACTTTGTAGGAGCTCGATATTGGATCTTTTGTATCTTTGCAATTTTAGATCTTCGAGGTGTGAAAATGCGTCCTACAGTAGCCCTATGAGTCCTCTTTCCAACCCCACAAGTCTGATCAAGATTGGATTCTCCAAGGAAGTGTTATGCTAAATCTCCCTCGATGACCTGATTATAGACTGGTTCAGTAGAGCGAACTTGTACAAAGTGCCACATGTCACTATTTCAACCTTAGGATGTGAAGCTGATACGCAACAAACTATAGGTTGTCTTATTTCTATAACGTTTTATGACATTTCAATCTAATGCTCAGAAAGAAATTTATGACGACTTTCACGGGGTCACCTGTTTGAGATATAATTCGGGAACCTACAAAAACCCTAACTTCCTTAGATCATATCTCTGAAAATATAACGAGACAAGATCTAAAATTCGGACCCGAGGTTAAGCGAGATTTTGCTCAAATGGGTTGTTTTTAGATTCTAAAATGTCGCAGAAAAAACGTTATAGCTAAAATTCCACGATGACCTATTTCGAGTAGCGAAACCCTAGAATCCAAACCTCTAATACAAAATGTTATGCAACCAACTCACAAAATAGAAGAAAATATAGATCAACACCTTCAAAATCAGCCTCTTCGAGGGGAACCTCATTTATATTACACAAGTGAAAAAATATTGTATGATACAAATGACAAAACCTCATTTCTATATATAGGAGTCTAAGGGGTCACAATATAATCAAAGTCAGCATAACAATAATAATATAAGGGCACAACAATAAAAAATAATGGGCTTCTATGGGGCACAATAATAACAATATGAGTATAATAGGGGCACAACAATAACAATAAGGGCTACAATGACAATAGCAATGGGGGAATCACTAGTATTATAGGGACCTAACATACAGTGACTGAGAATGTCCGCTGGTATTTTGTTTCTTTTGTCATTTTTTTGGCATCTTTGACCTCTATGGTTATGGTCGGCTAGCTTGAGTCTTTTTTGGATTATTTACCTTGGTTGAGTAGTGTTTGTCAAAAAATCCTGGTGGGGGTGAGACCAATAAAATTCTTTGGAATAGCCATAGATATTTATATTTGCAGCTAATAGAAAATTCTAACTTACAAAACTATAATCATATATAATATATATATATATATATATATATATATATATATATATATATATATATAAATATAATCCATAATTGTATTGACCACATACTCTAAACAATTTGGAATAATTTTTTTTATGATAGGATGTCAAATGAAAGACTAATTAAATGTGAGTTTTTAAGCCAATAAACATGATAAAATTGTATTTGAGTTTTTAGAGGAGAGGCTTACGTTAGAAGCTTAGTTTTCTTCTACCATTTCTAGATTACTGACATCAATGTTTCTGTGGTCAACTTTTGGAGCCACCAATTGTGGCTCATATTTAGGACATATATATGACATCTCATCAATCATTAGTTGAACATTATGAGGTCAAATACGATAAATCAAAATCAAAATATTGTAAAAAAATGTTAATAAAAAAATTAATAAATAATAAAAGGAATAATATTAAATAAACCTAAGAAAAATATTCAATTAAAATATTGGATATTATAAATGCATAAATCATTTAATATATATGATTTAAAAAAAATAATAGTAGTTTTAAGATAAATTATAGATTAATGTTTTTATTTTGAAATTTTAATTTAATTATTAATTAGAGAAGCCATATAAATTAAATCACTATTAAACATCGATAAGAATCCATCCATAACAAGTATCAACACACTTACTAACACTTATTACATGATAGACCCTTACTTGGGGTATTATTACAAGGTGTCAAAACATTAATACACATCAGAGTGGGGGGATTGTTGTCATGATCAACCCAAGCCCTAGCAAGGGGAGGCATGGAAACCCTACCTCGCACCTATCGAAAACTTGCAATCAATATTGTGCCACACATCCTAGCTTAAGTCAAAATATCTTTCAGATAGGCACTACATCATGCAATCAATAATGATCTAGACTGTGATGAGAATCAAGAAATGCATGACTAACTAAGAAAATTCGCTCAATCCATTCATGTTATAAGATATTAGAGGAAATGAAACCTACTAATTTGGTCCTCATCATGCCAACTCGTATTTTTGTTTCTTTCTTGCCATGAGGGAAAGGTTTGGGTCCTCTTAACCTAAACTCCTCCTTGAAACATCCTTTAGAATTACTCTGCCACACTTTCTCTTAGCGTGCTTCTTTATGTCAATCACATGAAAGGGTCACAGAGATTAAAACTTATTGGTCATTGCAAAACCAAGCGAAAGGAATCTATTTGGTTTTAGCTCACAGAGTTGCCCCTTACCTTCATCTTTAATAGATAATTGCAAGGTTCATGGTAACTCAAACTAACTTTGTGTTCAACTCTCAATTCATTTTATCATTGCAGATTTCAGTAGCATTGGCTTGGATAGAAATTGAGCCTTCCTCTTCCTCATGAAACACTCTCCCCCGCCTTGGATCTTTGGGTTGAAATTTGGTGGGTGCATCTTTACTCATTCCCTAATCTACCTCTAGTACACACTTGTCATTCATCGCTAGTGAGTGTATCCCTACCCCACTATGAGGGTGTTCCTATCCACTTAGTATTTCATATATTTCCTTTGCACCTGCATAGTCTCTCTATTTTGGCTTCTCACATTACTACTCGCTTGATCTCACCCACATCACTTCACTGCATAAGGTTTATTTTCTTCTGAACAAAATGCTTCAACAATGGTTTAGGTTTTGATGTGGCTTATCCTCTTGAGGGGAAGGTATATCACATGGTTTCTAGTGAGCTCGTGACACTACACAATGATATCATGACTTCTCTTCAAATCGAATCCAATTAGAAATTCTCCAAACCTCTTTAGAATATTAGGGTAGAAAGGGGAAGAACACTTTGATTCAAAAGATTTTCAATTTGCAACTTATTGACTTCGTGATCTGAGAGATATCTATGGGAGAAGGACCTTTACATATGCACAATAGAGCTCTACTATCATATAAGGAGCACAATGCTTATTGTATTTACATACATATAAAAATATATATTTTCATGGATTGACTTATACAATAAATATGATAAATAATATCTTTACATTATGCATAATTATTCATATAAAAACCTATCCACACTAATGTAGTCCATTTTGATAAAAATATTATAAATTATATATATATATATAATATATTATAAAGAGATGAATCTAAACGTTACACCTAAAACCTATCCCAGCCATGTCTTCCTTTCGATAAAATCCTTATATTATTTCATATACATATATAAAGCGATAAAGAGATCAATCTAAACCTTACACCTATTGGACTCCTTCTAACATGAATGGAATACCAAGATAGAATTGTTTGCATTGAGTAGTATTTCAGTTAGTTCCCTTTTATGCTTCTAGAACACTTTCGCGACAATGTAATAGAATAATAAAAAATTTAATGCTAGTCAATTTCTTTAGTTTCTAGACTTCGCTACTTTTGATTTGTCTCTTTGGATATTGAATCCTTAACAATTTGTCATTATATAAATGTTGGCAATGAGACCTTGCCAATGTGTCTCAACAATATCTTGATTTTATGACACTAGAAACTTAGAGGAAGATTGATTATTGTGTAAATTATAGAACAAGTAGGGTTGGATTATTCTTTTATAATTATCTTTTTTTTATACTCTAACCTATAGAAGTAATGGTGTTTTTCAACAAAATCTTGCAATACAAGCGAGAAAACCATTAGGGCACTCAAATTCTATAAATTAAACAACATAAGCTCAAGATTTTAAAAATCTCTATGTGATTTTGATTAAAGTTAATCAAAACAAAATTATCTCAAAAAATATCATTTTGTCTATAAATTACACTGTCTTATCTTTTTATTATTGATTTTATTCATCTACCATCAAACCACTATTATGAAAAGTTTTAACTTTTTCCTGAAACATTTTCTGTGCAATCACATTTTATAACCTATGATCCACACCAATTAACTAATTAACATAAATTAATGAAAATACAGTAAATTGTGTTATAAATTATAAATAATTAAAAAAAATAAAAATAAAATCTAATAAAATGTTTTTATGGAAGATGAATTAATAAACTAATAAATATAAAAATAATATATCAATTTATAAAAATATTAAAAATATTTTACCATTATTTTTGAAATGTATATATATTAAATAAAATACACCATATTCAAAACATAACCATTCAGGCAAACAACCGTAAACCTATAAATCATGTGTAAGTTTATTGGATGACAGAGTTAAAGAGTATAAAGATTTTAATTGGTGGGGAAGGTTTTTTATTATGCCTTTATGCATTTGAAAGCGATATGCTTGACCATAAAGACATAAATCGAAAAGTGATTTAAACAAAAGGTTTTTATCTGAGGTTAAAGCCGAGGGTACACATATACTTATTGGTAGACATATTTGGTCATTCGATAAAAGTTTTTCAAAATTGATTTGTTTTAAAAGAATGAATCTTATATGAAGTTGAAGTGCCTGCGCAAGCTTTAAAAGGTTTGAGAAATATTTATTTGAAAGGTTGTTTAGAGTTAAAGTGAAATATCATTGGTGTCTTGGATTAAAAGTTTTGGATAAAGAGAAAGTTTATTAAAGAGAGTTTATTTGAGGAAAGTATGATAGTGTTTTGGAATTTTTATTTATTATTTTTTTTTTCCGCGTGGCGATATGGAAGATATCTTCATGCAATTAAGAAAGTAACTATAAGACAAAGGAAAGATAACAGTCATGGGTTGCAAAGTAAGACTGAAGCAGATGAAGAGAATGAATCGAAAATAAAAGGAAAAGATCGTTGTCATGTTTAGAGAATTTCTGGTTGAAGCCGAGGAACTAAGAAGTCTAGCCAAAGACAAAAAAGAAATCGAGGGTGATTGGTGTAGTTTTGATTTGCTACCACCACCTATCTTTACTAATAAATATTTTGATTTGTGGGTTATTAGAATGCTAACTTTTCTTTGAGCTATAGACTTAATTGAACATTGGCCTAATAACCCATATGATGAAGTGTGTGATGATTTAGCATTAAATTTTATAAAACAAGGATTGGATGAGAATTTTTTGTGCAAGGTAACAAAAGCTATAGCTTCCAATGAAGCATGGAAGATCCTCGACGCAGAATTTGGTGCAAGGGGGAGTAATCAAGTCAAAGATAATAGTGTTGTTCAGCTTGTTGTAGCAGTGCTTGAAGATGAGAATAAAGATGGATCTGTAACAATGAATCTACAAAGAGATGAAGGATTTTTTGAATCTCACTTGAAAGTGGATCACAATGTTGGTGGTGTGTTATTAGCAAACACTGATTTTGGCATAGATAATGTTGCCAATGGAGGAGAATCTGGTTTAGTGGATCTAGCAATTGAAATTGCTGATGTTAACTTTGATAAAGAACAATTCACTAGCGATGAGTGGTTGGATATGATCCAACAGAAACACCTTATTGATACATTGCTATTTGGTAAAATATCCCACTTATGTCTGAAAGCCAAGTGGAAGATATAGAGACAGAGATAGAAGCAGAAATAGAGTCAGAGACAAAGAAGGAAACCCACAAAGAGAAAACAAATACAGAGGAAAATCTAGAGAAGGAACGGATCTGCAAGTATTTTTAATTCTAACATTGATTTCCAGTGTGCAGGGACACAAAATTATTATGAAAAAGAATTAAAGTTCTTTGAAGCATGGCTTGAAAAACCATGTATTGATGATGCCTGCATAGAATTCAGAACTATGAATATTGAACACAGTGAGGATAATATTCAAAATGAAAATTTTATGTATTGGAGTCATGAAGAGATAAAGTTCTATTATGAACTTATGTTGCAACAAATTGATAATCAGAAGATTGATGATGCTGAGAAAACTATAGAAGACGACATGTGGAAACAATCCACATATAGACAAATTTTTGAAGAGCTAAAGGATATCCATGGACATCCTCAAATGATTTTATATGCTTTTATGATAAATAGATATATAATGATGGTAGAGTTCCAACAACAAATGCAGAAACTGAAATTTGGAACCTACACCAAAAAGACAAAGATGAAGCAGTTGAGAGGATACGAAAAAAGGAAAAATAAATCCAGCACAAGAGTTGATGTCAAAGTTTTGAATCATTATAAGCCTAGCTGAGACTTAGACCAACAGGCATGTTTAAGTTATGTTAAGTCAAGGTTAAGTTGTCGGTCTTAATTAAGGGTGAGTGTTGGAAATAGTTACGCCTGTCTGACATATTAATCACTAAAAACCGCCTCACCACCATGACATGTCCATCATTGAAGAGGCACCACCACCATAACTATTGAGTTTTGAAGGGCCAGCACCGCCCGAATTCATTGCGATTCGAACAGGAAAAACTGATATTTTAAATATATATAACCGACTTAGTTTTTGTATAAATGTAAACAAGGCATAGTCCGGATGCATACAGTTGAAGTTGTATGCGGTTGTCGTTGCATGCTCTTATAGAAGTAGTAGTTCATTGTAGTCATGCACAGTCGAGACATAGAGTTTGAATTGTACATAGTTGCTACTTTAAGTTTCGTAAATTAATGTTTGGCTTTATGTGTTATTTAACAACCTTAGTTGTGTTCTTTTCTTATTATTATGTTATGTTGTTTGCTCTGAATTATTTCAAAGATTTGTATATGGTGGACAAATATTTGGAATTATGGCTTACCCTTGCATGCAAGTTATTCACTAACCCCAGTCTCTTGTTCCTCCTCCTCATTTTTGTACTTGATTTTGAAAAAAGAAGCACCCACCAGAGATCTAAGTGCATTATTACTGACGTAGTAAAAACCGGTGATACCCACAGTATGCAAATAAAATGCATAATCTTATAAATCACAGAACTTACAATGACCGGCTTGGTAAAACCTTCATAACATTAGGTTTAAGGCCCTTTCATTTAATCTCATGCGGAGACACTTCATTAGACTTTCTATAGTCTAATCCTTCATTAATATTTCTTTCAGGACTTTACAACTCAACCCTTCATCCTTTATCACAATCACATAGTTTCAAAGAACTCAATAGAACATGCATTCAGAATCCTTGACTTGAGATATGTGATTCCCCTTTCCACTATTGATTTCGTCCACTAGATCAACAACTGTCACAATTTCTCATCACACCATCATGTGCTTTCATTGCCTCTCGCATGCGACAAGCGACAACACAACCAGACATCAAATAAATTAAAATTGTGCCTATAACCTCCTCGGTTTCACTCTCCACAAATATTTTCTCTTCAATCTCCATCGTCGATCTTATCCTCGATCTAACGGCTACACTTTTTCCCAATCAACAAACTAACCTGACGCTTTATAACTGTTAATCGAGATTAGCTTAATCTGACGATCAATAGCGATATCGAGTGGATCACTTGCACAACATTTAATGCCTTTTTGGAGCCAATGAGAATTATAAGCCCTCGATTTATAGAAGTCTGAGTCTGACCTTGCAGTTAAAGTTCGATCTCTTTACGACTTGATATCCATTGGATGACGAGGCCCTTAAGTCCTACGATCTGCGGCCCTTCAACTAGCACACGGGTTATCAACCAACTTAACCCCGCAGTTGACTATGACGTGAGCATGGACCTTTGCGATCGACGGCTAAGATCAATTGCGGGACTTCAATCACGATCAAGGGAATTTGTCCTCTTCTACCCCCGTAGCCCTTTACTTTGGTTTTGTGTCATTTATTCAATGACTTTCTGGGGTTCCAGCTTCCTTCAGGGTTCTAGTCACTCGTTGTTCTGCCACAACTCTCTCCTTCACTTAACTCCACTCACACCTTTATGCTCTTTCAACTTCACAGTAACATTAAAGGCTTCCTCCTGAACTTTCAATATGTACAAATTCATAACACAAGCTCTATGGTTCTCTCCTCAAACCTCTTACTGACGAACAATTCTACTCAACACTTCTTTTGCTGGAATTGTTATCTCTAAGACAACTCTACTCACAATCACAACTGTGGAGCTGCCTCAACAACTTCTACCCAACCGCAGCTAGAGGTTGTTCTGTTACTCTTCTCTGTATTTCACCTCTGATTCTGCCCGAACTTCACCTACATATATATATGATACATAATCTTTAATTCACACACAGATTACAATTAACTTACTCCATACACACACAAAACTCAGAATTGAGTTGTTTGTATTAATAAACATGTATTTACATAGGAACTCTTTCCTTAGAATGATCTTTTGTATTAGTCGCCTTTGTTCCTCTCTTGTCCGTAGGCTTACAGTTTGACTGACTGACTCCTCTAACTACTCTCTATATACTCCTCTAACTACTGACTCTTTCTACCTTTTAGGCTTACATTTATACAAAAGGTTTTGTTGAACTAATTCTGATTCAGATCCTTAATCTATTGAACTAACTCCTCAATATCCTATAGGTCCACTTTTAACTCCTACTTGTCCCTAAGAATCCTCTCTAGCTCCTCGAATCATGAAACCACTTTCTAGTCCAAGACTTACAATTTATTTCTAACTCTCTCATCATCATTAATCACTCATGTTCTCCTACATTCGAGAGAATCTACAAATAGCCTCACAATATCTAATTAATTCCTATTCTAATCACTTAAAACATTAATGATTACATACATAGGAATCCAACTTCCTTGAAAACACAAGACCCCCTAAGTCAACTAAAACATAATGAAATTGTTGCACTGTATGCTCCTGCATCAGACTTCGAAGGTTAAAATAATCATGATCTCCTGATCATGTGCTTTTGTCCTTTGTCTCTTTGGATCCCATACTTTGTTCTGTAATTTTCCTTTGATTGTTGATGTTGTTTATTGTTGTTCTTCGGGTTTCCACACTTTATGTCGCTTTTCTCCACCAGCTCTGCTTTCATAGTCTATTGCTATCTTTCTCTTTTTTCTACTCCTTGGTCTTCTTACTTTTGTTTTCTTTCAAGGCACCTTCATCATCAACCTTATTATTCTTTCAATCTCTATGTCCAATTTATCCTTTGACTGATAATTACTTTGCCAATTGTTGTTGTACTTTGTCCACCCATCTTCAAACTGTTGTTTACTGTCTTGTCTTTGAAGTTGTTGGACCCTTAATACCGCCCTTTCATCCTTACCCTCTTATTTCTGTCCAAACAACCTCTGTTAAATATATGTAAATTTACTTTCAAAATGTAAATTGTCCTCCAATTTCCTTTGTACTTGATTCCCCTCAAATACATCACTATGTTGTTCATCAGTTCCAACATATTTTCCTTCTTCTTCCTTGACAACCCTCAGTAATTTTCCTTCAATTTCTTGACTGATTCTAACAATCAATTTAAATTCTTCAAGCATAGTATCTTCATGCTTTTCTTTTTCCTCATCAACATGTTTGTCCTTGCACCTTCCAGTCTTCTTTAGTTCTGAAACTGACTCTTCAATTTGAAACATGTCTATCTCATTTTCAACAAATCTTGTAATCATAAAACAATTATCAGAATTAAAATATAAGGCCTCATTACCTTTTCCTTCTTTGGAAACATCTTAGTATGCTGCTCTGAGTTTTCCTTCAATTCCTTTGTCAACACATCAATATGTTGATTTAAACTCTCCTTTGTATCATCTGTTTCAATGATATCTCTCTGCTATGGTTCATAATAATGAACTCCTCCTTCTCTAATGTCAATTTGTTGAAATTTAATTACCATCTCCTTTTCCTTACGATTGTCATTCATGACAATTCCTTTGTCTTCCTTTTTCAGCAATCAATCCTGAGTAAAGTCTAATTTTCCATCTAACTCAATAATTTCAATTGGAGTAGAATTTGGAAATTTCACACAATTTTCCATACCTTCCTTTTTTATTGACAAATCATCATATGTCCTTTCCCCTTTGCTAAATATTTTGCATAGACTTCTTCTTTCTTAACATCTTTCAATAGATGTCCTTCTTCTTCAATACATTTTGCCTTGTTTTCCTTCTGTAACCCTTCTTCCAGAGCTATCCTTGTCTCATCATATGCATTAATATTCTCTTGCATTTGTTCTTCATCAATAACATTAATCAAATTCATTATATTACCTCTCTGAGACAATATTCCTTCATTCTTCATCAGAATAAGATCTTGATCTTCCATCTCTATGACAAATTTAAATGATTGTCTTCTCTCATTAAGTAACTCATCCATAGACTCTTCCTGTTGTATCTAATCAAATTCTTCCTCTTCTGAGAATTTTCCTTTGTCACCTTTTACTTCTAGATCTTCATCTATTCTAAAGACATCTTTAAAAGGTTTCTTTTCTCCTGCAATACCCGCAATCCTACACAAACTATCAGTTTTAAAAACACAAGACCTTGTGGTCTCACTTGATGCTTCAGTCATCATATCTCCTTGTTGTTTTGAATCCTTCATATGATACATAAGATCTTCCACCGATCTCCAATATTCATCTTCATTCAGAACTTCAGTCTGTTGTATTTCACGAATCAAAACTTCCATTCTCAACTCAACTTCTCTGAGTTATTCCACTAGGGTCTTCCCTTGTCTTTGTCATAGCCTTCTCTGTAACTTATGCCATTTCACTGGCTTTTTCCTCAAAACCCAACCTTGTCTTTGGCTTTCCTCAAGTATCATCCTCAATACTTGAGTTGTTCTTTCATCTGTGTAATCTCCTTATCACACTCCTCTTGACTCATTCTCTTGCCATTTTCCTTGGCATCCTCCTTCTTCACTTTTCTTCTACTGTGGTCTTCCTCAAAACCTTTGTTATCTCTGTTATGACTATCAGTAGTCATCTTCTTCTCTATCTTCATGAGTTCCTCACTCACTTACTATGAGCTATATTAAAGCCTCTGCAATAGCAAGTCCTCTCTGCTGCCACTTACCTCACCAAGCTTTCCTCTGTACTTGGTCTTTTGGAAAGCACTTAGTTCTCTATTCTCTAGAACCTTTTTGAGCACTTCTCTCTGCTCCTTCTAGGCTTCAACTCATCTATACCTTTTAAGAACACAATTGTTTTCTTGTACTTCAATCACAAATGAAATAATAGGTTCTGACCACCTCTTCTTTCACTCAAAAAATCTTACCAGCTTTCTTCATCCCTTAGTAATTCTACCAACATCCTTTGTGGAATTGCTTTTGTGAGCTGTAGTAATATCTCTGCAGTAACAATTCCCCTTCTTGCTACATATGCTTCACTAATCTTCTCTCCTCTGAGCTTAGTCTTTTAGAATTTCTCTGGTTCTTTCCTCTGGAACCAATTGAGCACTCATTTATTTAGGTTGCTGCAATCTTCTCACCTTCCTCTGTTGTCATCTGTGTATCAATGTTATTCAAACCAAAGATCATTCCTAAGCTTTCCAAAGCTTACTTCTCAGCTTCCTTCTGAGAACACTTTTATCCTCTCTATCCAACCTTCAGTTGGATTCTTCAAGTCCACTACCACTGCATGGCTTCACAAGCAGTCTCCATCCATTCTTCACATTTGAGTGAACCTCCACTTTCCTCAAGAAAAACAAACATCATTGTGTTGTTCTTATGCTTCTGCAATCTCTTCTTAAGAATATCACTTACTCTCATCTTATGTCATGGCTTCTATTTATCAGATTCAAATAACGTGATCTCCTCTTTATTTTTCAATCACACTTGTATTCTGCACAATTCTGCTTTAATCAGAAAGAGATTTAACTAGCTCTGACACCACTCTGACACAGGAAAAACCCGTGATACCCACAGTATGCAAATGAAATGCATAATCTTATCAATCCCAGAACTTACAATGATCGTCTTGGTCAAACCTTCATAACATTAGGTTTAAAGCCCCTTCATTTAATCTCATGTGGAGACACTTCATTAGACTTTCTATAGTCTAACCCTTCATTAATCTTTCTATCGAGACTTTATAACTCAACTCTTCATCCTTTATCACAATCACAGAGTTTCAAAGAACTCAATAGAACATGCATTTAGAATTGTTGACTTGTGATATGTGATTCCCCTTTCCACCATTGATTTCATCCACCAGATCAATGGCTGTCACAATCTCACATCACACCATCATGTGCTTTCGTCACCTCTCACATGCGACATGCGACAACACAACCGTACATCAAATAAATTAAAAATGCACCTATAACCTCGGTTCCACTCTCCACAAATCCTTTCTCTTCAATCTCCACCATCGATCTTACCCCCGATTTGATGGCTGCACTTTTTCCCGATCAACAAACTAACCCGACGCTTTATAACTATTGATAAAGATCCGCTTAATCCGATGGTCCACAGCGATATCGAGTGGATCACTTGTACGACATTTAACACCTTTATGAAGCCGATGAGAATTATAAGCTCTCGATCTATAGAAGTTTGGGTCCTTCCTTGCAGTTAAAGTTCGATCTCTTTATAGCTCGATATCCATTGGATGACGAAGTCCTTAAATCCTACAATCTGCGGCCCTTCAACTAGCACACTGGTTATCAACCAACTTAACCCTGCAGTTGATTGTGACGTGAGCATGGACATTTTGCGATCGACGACTAAGGTCAATTGTGGGACTTAAACAATGATCAAGGGAATTTGTCCTTTTATACCCCCGCAACTCTTTACTTTGGTTTTATGCCATTTCTTCAACGACTTTCTGTGGTTCCAGCTTCCTTCAGGGTTCTGGTCACTTGCTGTTATGCCACAACTCTCTCCTTCACTTAACACAACTCGCGCCTATATGCTCTTTCATATTCACCATAACACTAAAGGCTTCCTCCTAAACTGTCGATGTGTACAAAGCCGTAACACAAGCTCTATGTTTCTCTCCTCGAACCTCTTGCTGACTAGCAAGTCTACTCAACACTTCTTTTGCTAGAATTTTTATCTCTAAGGTAACTCCACCCACATTCACAATGGTGGAGTTTCCTCAAAAACATCTACCCAACCGTAGTCAGAAGTTGTTTTGTTACTCTTCTCTATATTTCACCTCTGATTCTTCCTGAACTCCACATGCATATATATACGATACAAAATCTCTAATTCACACACATATTACAATTAACTTACTCCATACACACATAGATTACAATTAACTTACTCCATATACACACATAACTCAGAATTGAGTTGTTTGTATTAATAAACATGTATTTACACAAGAACTCTTACCTTGGCCTGATCTTCTATATCAGTGGCCTTTGTTCCTCTCTTGCCCGTAGGCTTACAGTCTGACTGATTGACTCCTCAAACTACTCTCTTTCTACTCCTCTAACTACCGACTCTTTATGTCTTTTAGGCTTACATTTATACAAAAAGTTTTGTTGAACTAATTCTGGTTCAGATCATTAATCCGCTAAACTAACTCCTCAATATCCTCTAAGTCCACTTTTAACTCTTATTTATCCCTAAGAATCCTCTCTAGCTCCTCGAATAATGAAACCACTTTATAGTCCAAGACTTACAGTTGATTTCTAACTCTCTCATCATCATTAATCACTCATGTTCTCCTACATTCGAGAGCATTTAGAAATAGCCTCACATATCTAATTAATTCCTATTCTAATCACTTAAAACATTAATGATTACATACATAAGAATCCAACTTCCTTGAAAACACAAGACCCCCTAAGTCAACTAAAACATAATGAAATTGCTGAGTTGTATGCTCTTGCATCAATTACGAGTGAAAGTTCTTTTACTGAAGTTCTCCGGAAAACTTGCATTCGAGCACCATATCTTGGAGGTTCATAGTGAACCCACTGTCACTGGCAAATCGACTATTGCAAGTTCTTGTACTAAAGTTCTCCCGAAAACTAGCATTCGAGCACCATGTCTTGGAGGTTCATAGTGAACCAGCTGTCACTGGCAAATCGACTATAGCAACACAAAGAAACAAAATTATGTGTGACAATTAACATTACTACGCAAATTTGATGTAACGATAAATTAGATCAAAGAGAAAAAAGCAGGCCTAATACCTAGATCACTTTCGGTGGAAAGGAAGGTAAGATTTAACCTACACAACGTGGCCATTAGTATTTTCATGATGAAATTAGTTAATGCATTCGTGTGCCAACTTATACGAAAGCTATTCTTAGTTCATGTAAGAGTTATAAATACCAGTGTAGATACTCTCCTCCAATAGCGTCAGGGTCCGTGATCAGCTGATAATTAGTAAAAATGAATTTCAGTTTGACGAAATACGGATAAATAAATCATTATTCGGGGACATCTTGATTAAATTAGGAATGAAACTTATGCATGCTACTAATTTCGGGTTTCCGAAGATTTCCTGTAACTCTAGATCATCCACATAGTAATAGTGATCAAACCGTGGAGGACGACTTTGCGCTTGAGTAGAGGTTATTTCATCACCTATGCCGATTCCTCTATTTCCGTACGGTAAAATTATCTCCAGATGAGGATGGAAATCATCGAGAATGTGTTCAATAACTCCCGACTCCACAAGTGTCTGTATTATGTCCTCCATTCTTTTGCGCAACGTGAAGCGGGAGGATCCGAAATGACAAGAAATAAAAAATCTACAGCGCCTCTAAAAGTTTCGGGAGAGAAAGATCAGTTATCAAGAAGAATTAATGAAGTAATGAATGGCACAACTGAGATTTCTTAGCGGTTGCGGTACCTTCTTCCCGGTGCGGTATTTCTATCCGTCCCCCGGTCACTTCTTAGCGTGTTGGATGGATGTGTGACGTGGTGAAGGTGAGTCGTCTCAGTCGTTTGGTCTGAACCTCTATTCTTGTCTGGTGGGTGAGGCTGTTATCGTCCGATCGATGGGCCGCCCTACCCCAAACTATGTGATCTGTAGTCCGTCCGGTCCCGCGGCCCCTAAGAGCTTATAGTAGGGAATGTCGATGGGCAATTGTCCTCTCCCGGTGGTCGAGCCATGCTTCGCATCCTCAATTATTCTATAAGCTGTGCTTCTCAGCTTTCAAATGGCAACGTAAGATCAAGACGTGGAAAGACTTATCGGAGGCATTCTTGGCACAATATTCGTTTAACATGGAGCTCGTGCCACAGAGGTCAGACCTCGAGAGGATGTCTCAGAAGCAAAACGAAAGTTGAATTGAGAGGCATCCCATCCTTTTTAAACGAGAAAAGCGGGACCCACATGATATTGAAATTCAAACGTGATTGACATAGGAGGAGGAAATAATCTGATTTGACTTTTGAGTAGAGGTGATAGAAAAGGTGGAGGCAGGGTTGGAATTTGGATTCTTTATTACGTGTCAAATATTTTTTTTTTGATGTTTTGGGTTTTTATGCTGGCTAACATTATGTCTAAAATTTTGCTCTTCAATCAAAATGTTTTCATAATAAATCGACCCTTCATCAATAAAGGTGTAATTAAAAAAATACTTTTCAATCACACCATTGTGTTAATTTTTTCTCACATATTTATAATAAGAAAAAAACAACGTGATCATGACTAAATGATTTGTTGAATCATAAAGGTTGTTTTACTCATGGATGGGATCCATAACTCCCAAACCATCGAGATTCAGTGCTTCTCCCAAACACATATACAAAAATTATGAATAAATCTAGAAATCTATTTTACTTACACCCAACTCATTGTTATTGCAATCAATCTACTCCTATTTTAATTTCTCAATTTGGATTTCTATTAGATAATTTAAATGTTACAATTTCGGTAAAAACAAATAGATTTCTTTCACCAAATAAACAAAAAACTTCAAAAAAAAATTTCCATCTTAAAAACTTTGGAGTTGACAAAAAACTATCCTCCACAATGCCCATCTTCTCCACCATCATAATATCACGAAATCTAGATAAAGTTCAATTTTAATAAACCCAATAAACTTAAT
>APFE031014840.1:107163-123559 GCA_000404065.3 Pinus taeda
TTAAATAATAATATATTCACAATTTTTTTCTCTTAAAATTAAGATATCTATTTTTACATAAATAACTATATTATTTTAATCGTGTCTTTTTGAAAACAACTTAGTTTTCACCTTAAATTTAATTCAAATATGTTCGATGTTTAATAAATCTGTGTTCATATGTAAGCAATGGATGTTTAAAAACAAAGCAAAATACCACATTAATTTCCACTTTGGATGTGAATTGAAGAGAAGGAATAATTTTAAGGAAGAGCTCAAAAATATAAGAAGAAAAGAAGTATATTAACTTGAACTAAGATTAATGTGGTTTATTGGATTTTAAGAAAATAAGAATTACTTGAGATATTTTAATATTTCATTGCTATGATCAAAATCAAGGGAGAGAAGTGCTTTTTCATCATTATAGTTTTATTGGATTAACATGTCAAGAAGGTTGGTAGTGTGGGAAAAGTTTTGAAAATGAGAATGGATGTGCGTAAGAGCCACATAAATCGAGAAAAAATATTTTTCATCTTCAATCTTCTTAGTATCGCAAAGGTGAGAGACTCTTTCTTCTAAAGGTGTTTTGAGAATAGACCAATGCCCAATTGTATTTCAAAGTTCATGAGAATTAGTTCTTATCTTCATAATTTTCATTTTCTTTTAGCATTGGTCAAGACATAAAGATCATTGTGGTTAGCAAGAGTGGGGTTGGTAACCTCTTTATAAGACCTTAGCTTCCTTTCTTCCTCTATCTCCTTCTCATTTCATACCTCATCCTTAAATTTAGAAGTAACAATATCTTTAATATTATCATTACTTTCGAAGATGATCTCCTCCTTTATCCCTCAATCGTCGAGCTAAGACTAGGCATCCTTATGTCAACCACACTCGAGCTAGAGCTGGGGTTTGGATAGAGATAATAAATTTTGGGGAACCTCTTGGCTTCCATGTTGTAAAAATTCTTCTTATATATCAAATACCTAAACATAGCTATGCTTTCAATGGGGGAAAGGCTAGCTTCAATCAAGAGGATAGGAGAGAGAGTATTTCCTTTAATCTTGAGGTTGTGGGTCATAAAATACTTTTGGATCAACTCTATCTTCCTCAATAATTCTCTAGATATACTGCAACCCCAAACCTCACATACATATAAAATAACATGATTGCCAAGAGTATCACAGAGGAACCTTTTTAACTCCATACCTAAGATTTGTCAACCATTGTTGTTTTGAAGATCATAATAAGTTTTCCAAATTCCAATAGTCCTTTTCTCAATACTATAATTCAGGTTGAGATGATGATGAATGTCAATACATAAATATTTGTATGAAGAAACCTTCTCCAAGTAATTTGCATCATAGATGAAACTATCATAGTTGATATTTTTTAATTTAATTATCATGACTTTAGCCTTATTGATATTAATAGTCATACCCATTTTCGAGTAGTAATCATGGAGGATTTTAAGTTTCTTGTCAAGATCACCATGACTTCTCGCTAAAAGAATGGCATCATCTCCATAAAGAAGAAGAATAATGACCATGCCAAGGATCTTGGGGCCATCACGTCCCGCAACTTCCAAACATTCTTCTAGCTTATCAAAGTAAATGTCACAAAGGGTAGGGGATATGGGACACCTTTGCTTAACTCAGATATTGTGTTTGATTCCTTCCAACCAACCCTTTTTGGTCTTAAGTTTGGAAACAACATTCTCATATAACGTAATCACAACGACCATTAACTTGAGAGGAACAATTATATTTTCATGTCTCTGTCATAGATTATCCCGAGGAATTGTGTCGAAATATTTTTGAAAGTCAACAAGACAATAGGAGAGACCAATTATACTATTTCGACATTCCTCGACAATAATCTTAAGAGTAACAAGATGGTCAATAGTTGAGCGATGTCTCCTAAAACCAACTTGCCCTTTATCTCTTTTACCATGGATTTCAAGGCAAAGCCTAATCTACTTTTCCAAAATGAGCCCATACAGTTTGGCTAAAATATGGCTATCACAATCATCCTATAGTTGGAGGGAACATTTTTATCCCCACTTTTAAAGATAGGCACAATAAGTCTTTGTGTCTGAGGCTTAGGAAAGTTTTGTTTCACTACCAAATTGAAAAGTTTGTGAATATGAAGGATGGGGATGGAGATGGACCTTCCCATTTTGAAATTTTCATCTTGGTTGTCTTCAATAGCCCTAGCTTTCCCATTAGTAAGTTTCTTACTCTTGAACTCCACATCTTCCAAATAAAATATATCTTCCACGGTAGAAGTGTTTAATATGTTTTTCATAGTGTCTTGAAAATCATAAAAAAATCTTAAAATAAAAAACCCAATTTTTTAAGAGATCAAATAATTTTCTTTTATTTTACGAACAAGTATATACCTCTTTTTAAGCTTAACTTTAAAACCTTCCATGTGTTTAGGAATATAAACATAAAAATACCAAATATGGTTTGCTGATTTGACATATGGCTAGACATGTGAAAATGTCAGTTTAGATTTCTTTTCTAAATTTATAAATAAATTTAACCTTCCATGGTTTTAGGAATATAAACATAAAAATACCAAATATGGTTTGTTGATTTAACATATGGCTAGACATTTTAAAATGTCGGCTTAGATTTCTTTTCTAAATTTATAAATAAATTATTTAATTGAAAACTTGGGAGATATTAAAAGTGGTATACCTTTTAAAATGTTGGTTAAAAAATTGATTTTAAATTATTAAGTTAACTATAAAAAAAATAAAATTTAATAATATAGATAAACTCTTAAAACACTTTTTCTTTACTATTATATAAATCAATAACATAATAATCTTTCTTAAACTTTTCTTTAACTATTATATAAATTCAATAAGGATTATAATATATAATAAATTAAAAATAATTCACTTCAAAATTTAATTTTATGATAATATTTTAATTATATAGTAGAGAGAGAATTTAATTACTATAATTATAATAGTTGTTTTATTACCTTTTGACTAAAATAAAATGGTATTTATAATATAATTTAATATAATATAATTTTTAATTTTCAACATTATCTAGCCATTTTTTATAGCTGTTGATAGTCAACCTAGTCAACCTAGCTGTTTGGAGGATCTGCTCTCCCTATTTAAGATGTAGCGATGATCTGACCCCTCAAATTGTCCTGACAATAAACCACACTAGTTGGTTCGAAACGCATCGACAAAGGTCTTTCTACATGTGATTTACACCGAAGTTATTCTTATAAACACTGAGATATTTAACGTCTGTAAATTATATAATTTAATTTAATTTATCGAAACAACTTTAAGATATTAAAACTGTATACCTTTTAAAATGTTGGGTTAAATTGTTTTGGTTTTTTTATTTAATTCAAAAAATATAAGTTATTAACTTGTATAAATTATATTAATTTTAATAATTTTAATTATATAAAAATAAAATTGTTAAAATATAAAATATAAAAATTAAAAAATTATAATATAATTATAACAAAAATAATTTTTTTTTGAAAATAGAATATAAATATTGTTTGATGGAAAACGCGTTGGCCAAATATTTTTTTATGTTATTTTTACCGAAAATTTTTGCTTAAATTATAAAACAATTTATCCAACATTGTAAATCAAAAGCTAATACTTAAACAAATCAAAAACTAATATTTGAACAAATACTTCTATAGAGAAATATGTAAATTAATTTTTTTTAACAAAAACAAATTTAATAAAATGAATAAATAAATTACACATATCAAACTAACTTTTCCATAACCTATTCACGCCATGCTCCAAAGAATTTGGAAACAAAAAAAAAAAAAAAAACTTTTACTTAAATTATAGTAGGTTAAATGTGAGTTTTTGTCTATGAAAATGGTAAAATTGTACTTAAGAAATTATAAATCAGTTGTGTGTGTTATATTTTTTGGTAAGGTGAGGATGTGTATGGATGAAAAAAGGAAGTTAGATCAAGTTATTTTAAGTGCTCATTGAACAATTTTTATGTGCTCTGAATTTTTGTCTATGAAATGGTAAAATTGTACTTAAGAGAATATAACTTAGTTTTGTCTCTGTGTGTGATGTTGGGTTAAATTTTTTGGTAAAGTGAGGATGTGTATTGATGAAAAAAGGGAGCTTGATCAAGTCATTTTAAGTGCTCAATTGAACATTTTTTTTATGCGCTCGATTGAGCTGCTTAAGGACTTAGAGATAGCTCAATTGAACATTCAAAAAAACCCTCGATTGAGCTCCTGTGTAACCTGAGCTAATATAGGATCTCAATCAATTTATAGGCTTGATCGAGTCTGTCTTTGTCATTAAAAGCCATGCCCACAGTCTGAGCAAGTCATTTTGCACAGACTACGAGGTAGAAAATGGCTCAACCGAGGGTTTTAACTGCATGACCGAGAGTTTCAGAGCTAGACTGAGGGTTTGGGAGATGTAGGAGCTCAATATAGCTAGACAACAACCCCACCAATGTCTCTGAAGATCAAACCAACCACTATCTGGAGGCCAAGGTGGGTTTTCTATTATTTTTCCTCTATTTGAATATATTTATTTTTTTTGGCAAAAATAACAAAAATTGAAATGAAATTCTACCATACAAAAACCACGAAAACCCCCGAGAAAACACTTGAAAACAAAAAAACAACCTCGAAAACCACAAAACATCATCAACAAAACTTTTGAAAAAAAACAACCTACGAAACCACAAAAAACACTCCAGAAAACCCTTCAAAACCGAAAATATAACCTAGAAAACCAAGAAAGATCCCCAAGAAACCTATGAAAACCACCAAAAAAAATAGATAATTTTGGTTTAATTCATTTTGTTTTCCATTTTGTTATTTTAGTTTACAATAATTACAATGGTAGCATGTTTGTTATGATTTTGTTTCCAGATTTTGAATGGTAAAAACCTTATTTTCTAATTATTTTATGTTTTGGAGTTTTTTCTGGGGAATTTAGTGAAATATGCACAAAAATAAGAATTTATTTTTTGTTTATCAAATTTCTTGTGGTTCAAACCTCTTTTTTTAGTGCAAAACAAGAAGAAATGTTTGCACCTCAATAGATTTTATACCTCTCGGCGTGTAATAGATCTCAAATAAAAATGGATAGTTAAGATAATTTACTTGAAGCATTGTTGTTAGACTGTAAAACCTAATAAACTCCTCTATTATATCATAAAACCCAATAAGAATATATACCTCTCTCTTTGCATGAGTCGAGGATATTAAGTATCCTTCAATTAATATTAATTTGTATGTTATCATTCAATCGCCTAAATAAAACTCAATGTTGTTGTTGTTGTTGTTTTTTTTTTTTTTTTTATATGAATATCTAAGAGACATATTCCAATGAATTTTCATTTAAAGGTTAAAACTGGTATAAACTGAGAAAATCCAATAAATATTAATGCAGACAAAGAAATATAAATAAAATGTAGAACTGCGTGTACCAAATTATATTTTTTTCGTGCTCACTTGCACTCAAGCGTAAAATTTCAAACATATAAAAGAAAATGAATAACATGCAAAACAACTTGGAGAAATATAATCTTTGAAGGCTTTGTAACAAAGTGAGAAAGGTTATTTTAACCAAGTTTTACCTGGAAGACATGCATCCACATAGCTATAAATTATTTGCGTAGTGCATCTTATTGAGTGGTTTCTTTTGCCAAATTAGATATGAAAATTGCTCAAGATTATGATATCTATTGTGGAAATGACATAAATCCATCCATTGTGTATCCCTAAAAGTAACCTTATCACTAAGTTTTGACATGGGGAAGGATTTTAAGGAGTGTGAAATTCATATTTTCACTATCGTAGAATTTGTGGAGAGAGTCATAACCATTGAGCATGTTTAACCATTTCTATAAGAAATTTTCATCTATTTTTCTTCAAATTAGGGAATATCAAAGTTAACTTACACCTTGAAGGGTGTCACACCTTTGAAATTTCCTATTGTTAGAAGTTACTCAACCACTATTAGTAGTCATCAAACGATATTATAGAAACTTTCCATCATGTAATTCCTCTACAACATGTGTGCTTCCTTGAGCAAAAATATGATAACACATCCTACTCCATCACTCATGAGGTCACTTGGGTTGGTGACATTGCTTGACCTCAAGTAAATTTGGCCTAAGATTCAACTCTTTCTAATTTGACATCATCAAGGACATGTGACGGGAAATGAGAACGAGGTAGATTGATTTGATACAACTAATTTGAGCCACCTAAGGAATGAGATAAAATATATACAATAAAACACGTCACATACATATATAAAATAATATAGAGGAAATATCAACAATAAAATATATCAAAGTAAATAGAAAAATAAAGTAGAGGACTTTTTATTATGAAAAAATATTAATTTTTTTTACTCAATGATAAAAATGCCATAAGACTACATCATGAGAAAACTTCATGGTTTTTACAAAGTTGAAGATCCATATTTATATTACTTATGGTTTATTTTTCACTTAGGAGTCATGCACTTGCATTATTTGTTTTACTATTAAATGCCATGGGTAGATATCATGGGTGAATACCATACATGGATATCATGGATCAATAACATAGTGAATTCTATGGGTGAATACTATAGAAAATCACCATGGTCAATACCATGGAAAATCCATCGTTTCTATCCCATGAATGGAAACAATCCAAGATTAACCATATTGATTTAATAGAGAATGTGGATAGCCACCAATTTTCACTCAAATCATATTACAAAGGTTAAATGTTAAGTAGTGAATATCATAGTCATGAAATCTAGTAAAAAATAAATATTAACCATGTTGATTCAATGTAAATGATGGATACCCACCAACTTTCACTCAGATTAGGGCTTGTTTTGTCATTGATATAAAATTGAGGTATCCTAAGTTTTGATGCACAAAATTAAGGGTTTTGAACTTGTAGCTAGTTCAATAAACTAAGGAAATATACAAAACTGGTTCCTTAGGGCTCAAGGTGAATCCATTTAAGGACCTAGGTCTTGATTCTAGGGGGCATAAGGAGCCAAAGGTTCTTACCCAAGTGCTACACATTTTGCAGAGTTACATGTCTAGGTTAAAAGTGGAGGGGACTCTAGTAAGGTGTTCTAACATATTAAAGAGGTTCTTAAGTGGTATCATATAATCTTTGAGTGGGTCAAAAGTGAATGTGACCCAAGAGAGGATTACATAATTTGCCTCATAATGAGTAGTTGTATGTTATTATTCATGTCAAAATACCATACACTATAACCAATATCAATCTTGTGAAATAAAAATGTTTATAAACCTAAACATTTGGAAGTTTGTAGTTTAAAGGCTTTGGGATTATTTGATAAATCTCTGAGGTGGGTAATGCTAAAATTACATTATTGAAGGGGATGCCCTTCAATTATTGGAGATAAGTATTTTAAGGTTAACTAAGACCTCATTGTACATTCTATTGAGAATAATAATGTTTTCATTGATATGAATATGAAAAATGTTTCTATAAATGGCTAAACAATATGGAAAAATACACAGAATGTGGAATTTTAGAATAATATAACCCAAAAATATGGAAAAAACTCATCACCATTTTATCTAATGAAACATATATATTTCTAATAAAAAAGATGCATTCAAATGAGGACTAAATTAAATTATCTAATTAAACATGTGTATATAACAAGAAAAACACATTCACATGGAAACTAAAGTTTGATAATTATGTTTACTTATAATCTTAAAATATGGTTATAACTTCTTAATGAACAAGGCCGCATAGCTAGTGTTTCCCTACAACGCAGTTCAATTATTGAATTTTGAAATGTATGAACTAACTATTGTATTTGAACAATGGCTACTTTGTAGATATTCTTGTTTATTTTAAGTATCTTTAAATTAGACGCTCATGTCACAAATGTTATCAAATGAATTATTATAATAAACGTACATAAACACATGTTATAAACGTTGACTAGGGCAAACCTAATTTTAAATATTAAAATAGTTTGTTTATACGTAGGCCCTAAAAATGTGAAAGTGTTTATAAATAACGTTATAATATCAAATAATAGATATTAAATAATTTAACGTGAATTTTAGTAAATTAACCATCAATTATACATGGTTTAAGATAATATTTACTTTGGCTGATTTGTACATAAACACAATAATATCATTAGATAGCGATAATATTATAATATTATTATCTCCATAGGCTATTATATGTGTTTAAGTATGGAATCGTCTGTCAACTTTTAGTACATGTTATCTATTATGCCTGCCTCTGGCAGGTATTATGCATTAGTTTTTTGTTTGACCATCTATTTTGGTAAAAAAATGTTAAATAAATTTCAATTGTACAAAGTAAAATTTTAACAATGACTTTTTTTTTATTTATTGCAATATTTTTAATCAACATTTATTTGTTGTAATTTTAGAAATCTTATTATTCCATACTTCTTACTTAATTTGTGATTGCACAATAATAAACAATAACTTATAAGTAAACGGTTAATAACATTTACGATTACTTGTACCTGAACATTAATGGTTCCACTAAAACATTGATTTCAAAAAATTCGATAAATTTGAAACACCAATAAATTATTGTATCTCAACGAATACATTATTAAAGATTGAATGCTTATTATGCCTGCCCCCCTCTAAGGTTTGTGTATATTTACACTAGTGATTCACCTAAAACACCGATTTCAAAAAATTCGATAAATTTGAAACACCAATAAATTATTGTATCTCAACGAATACATTATTAAAGATTGAATGCTTATTATGCCTCCCTCCCTCTAATATTTTTGTATATTTCCAGTAGCTGTTAGATCACATTTATTAGGATATATGTCCTAAATTTAAAGGAAACTTGTGGGCTAGGAAACGTGTGCCCATTGTAATTTATTGAACTTCACCATCACTTTTCTTGGAGTACATGTCCTCAAAACTTGTGCGCATTAATGGATATTAGACTCTATGACCAGATGTTCAAAATCCGTGCGATAACCCTTTACCTTTCGGGTGATCTAATATTACACTTGGTTAGGATATGTGAGGTCTTACTGCAGAAACAAGGTGGGGACTCGTACAATATAAGTGATATTAGTGATGGAGTACATTTGTCATTTTATAGTGGAAGTTGTACATTAAATTGTACAATATTAATTAATAGTGAAGTACATCTGGCATCAATTTTTTTTTATTTTATTTTTATTTATTTTATTTTTTGAATCAGTCTACTCCTATTATTGATACAAAATTTTACAACAAGGCGACAGCCTCAAGAGGTCTAGCCTAGATAATGGCTTTCTTGCATGACAGATTTGAAAGATAGTCCATATAAACTAACATCAGACCGCTTAAAACTAAACCAGGACCGCCATGAAAAAACGCGTACTGACTAGGGTTCCAAAACTGCTTGAATAGAGGTGAAACTATTGACTCGAACTATTAACATAGACAATAAACAACTGAACATAGGCAGAAAACAACTGAGCATTTCCTTTGAACAGACACGGTGATTCCAAAAGAGGACGACAACCTGATCAAGCATCATGAGCATTGGAGGGCGATTCTTCCACAATTCGACAACCATAACTAGAGAGATCGTCATCATCAGAGGGAAGGCCCTTTCCGATTGGAGGACCCCCTTCATCTGGAGGATTTGAACGCGCCACAGCGGGCTGAACCTGAAAAGTAGAACTTTTTGGAACTTCACACTGCTGGCGTTGATTCTGAGAGGTGCTTGGCAGATCTTCCTCCTTCAGCTTTGATATAACATGTGGTGTTGCTGCAACCATGCCTGCTACGCCCTCACTAAGCTGAATCGTGACAGTGGCGATGAAAGAGTGGTTGCTTAGCATGCAGGGGATTTGAAAGCAGGTCGAGTGCTGATGAGTATGATGGGGATTTGAAATTGCAGACCATTGTCCCCTGCCACGACCACGACCACGACCACGAGCATGATGACTCTCAGTAGTAGTGTCTGCGGAAGAGGAAGAGGCATAGCGCAGGGGACGACCACGAACTCCTCCTCTGCGGCAACCCATTCTTTGTCGCAGGATAGTCATTATGCCCAGAGAATGAAGAACAATACAGATAGCAGTGCTATGTTGAACCAGGGCGATAAGAAGGGGGAGATTTAACAAGATTATCAGAGAATTGAGAGAGTTGGAGGGCTTACAATTAAGGAGAACATTGAAGGGGTTGTGGTGTTCCAGTAGAACCGTCACAGAAGTTGCATCACGAGCCTGAATACTTGGGAAACCTGAAACCTCCACCGAACAGAGCACTGCACCTGCGTGGAGGCCTAAAATGCGAGAGGAGGGAACACAACCAAATTGGGTGTGCTCCATCGATTTAATGTCGGAGAGCGTGTGGGGAATGTCAAGCCATATTAACTCAGCTTTGAATGAACTCGGCAGAGTATTGAATACCAGCTGCAGGTGAGACCAGGTCGGCTTTGAATGAACTCGGCAGAGTATTGAATACCAGCTGCAGGTGAGACCAGGTGGTGCGAGACATACTCCACGCGCCGACTGCTCCCGCCGCCAACTTCCCGTCATCTATCCTGTTCACCCGCATCTAGGACATTTGGCATCATTACATAATAAGAGGTGAAAGAATTGAAACAATAGTATTTTAGATAAATGAATTTAAATATGGTTTAAAAATAATAAATTTTAATTTATAATGTTAAACTTTGGAAAAGTTTCATAATTTTTTTGACAACTTAGATTTAATGTCAACACCAATTTTTTTTTAATACGTTATTAGCCTGCTGATGTAGGGAATAATAAGATTTTATAGTGTTTTAAGCTTCTATTCCCAATATTTAATGGTGTTTAAACTATATGTCTCGAAACATAACTATATAAGTACAATAATTCATAACTGCTTTTTTCTAAAAATTAACAATAACATGTAAAATTATGATTTTATTGAAGCAAGTCAGTATGACATTTTCGGAAATCACTAACAAGTTAACAATGACATGTATATTTTAAAATAAATTGTATTTGACAACTAAAAATAGTCAAGACTTGAATACATACATCAATTCAATTTTAAACCTTGCTTGAAGTGGTCAAATGTGTATACATACATCAATTTTAAACCCTGCTTGAAGCAATGAAAAACCATGGAGAGAACGTGTATACATACGTCAATTTTAAACCCTGCTTGAAGCAATGAAAAACCATGGAGAGGACATGTATACATACGTCAATTTTAAACCTTGCTTGAAGCAATGAAAAACCATGGAGAGAACGTGTATACATACGTCAATTTTAAACCCTGCTTGAAGCAATGAAAAACCATGGAGAGATGTGAAGTCCGTTTTGAAATTCCAACCCTCCTATTAATGAGTTATTTAAAGTGAATAACTTTGTAGAAACATCAATTTGTCGTTATGTTATGTTATTAAAGGAGGGCGGTCAATAAATGTTATCTATGAGAAGCTTGGCAAGGTATGATTTGTAGGATGATGTGCCCGTCAGTACATCTCATCTTGATATGGAGAATGCATAGCCTCGATTTGATTTCAATTTCGTTCATAACTTTTGCCAAAGGACCATTCTAGAGTTATATTTGTCCTCTCAAGTTTTAACTGCCATTGATGAAATTAGTGCTGGGAAAAGTACGATATTTTTTTCCTCAGAAAAGGTACGATTTGATGGGTGATACATATGCTAATCCTTCTAATCCTAGAGATCAACAACGAATGCCCTCAGATTTTATCCACATTAATTGATTACAACTTTATTACTTGACTTAAATGGGCTACATTCAAAATATGAAAGATAATTAATAGTGAAGTATATCTGACATCATTAAATAATAAGAGATGAAAATTGAACCAATAATATTTTAGATAAATGAATTTAAAATATGATTTAAAAATAATAAATTTTAATTTATAATATTAAACTTTGAAAAAATGTCATAAATTTTCAACTTAGATTTAATATCAAACCTTAATTTTTTTTTTAAAGGTTATTACCCTACCGATAACGGGAATAATAATCTACATTAAAACACTTAATTTATTCTTGCAATGCCTAAAAAATTAATTGGAATATGCTTTTACATAGGGAATCGATCCATTTGTGCCTTGCTCTATACACTCGGGGCAAAAGTAGCACAACGTTAATAATATAATAAAAAGGCCCTGGTTTTCTCATTATTATAGATATTTAAATATGAGATCACTATGGTATCAAAATATAGATTTGAGTTAAAGTCATGAGAAGTCACTTTTACGAAAATAATTAAAAGAATAAGAGAATGTAATTTAATTTCAAATGATGCCGCAGAATATTCTATTATGAATGAGTTCATAAATATTATGAATTACTAAATGACATTATGCACATAATTGTTTAATTTTATATACAATACTTATTATATTTAAGTACGTATATAAATGTTCTGTGTACTTACTTTTGCAATAAATATGACGCATGATATCTTTATATTATTCATATAAAATATATCCACACTTCGTAGTCCGTTCGATAAAAGCCTTATATTATTTTATAACTTTATAGTCCGTTCGATAAAAGCCTTATATTATTTTATAACTTTATAAAGAGATCAATCTAAACCTGAGACCTGAAATGAATACCGAGATAAAATTGCTGGCTTTGAGCCGTATTTCAGGTAGTTTTTTCTTATGCTTCTGGAACACTTTCTCGACAATTTAATAGAGTAATAAAATATTGAATCATATTCAACTTCTCTAGTCTCTAGACTTCTCCACTTCTTGATTATTTCGGTGTAAATTATAAAGCAAATATTTTGATTTTATGAGCCTAGGAAATTAGAGGAAGATTGGTTATTTCAGTGTAAATTATAAAACAAATAGAGTTGAATTATTTTTTGGTATAATTTATTTTATAGATGAAATATTTTTTCTTTGGAATCTTGTGATTTAAATATATTTTGAATGTATAAATGTGGGGTATTTATTTAATTTAAATTTTTTAAAATTTTTAAAAAATTTGTTTAAATTAAATAGAGAAATGTTTTGGAAAAAAAGTTATTTCATTAAATTATTACTATGCCTTATCTTTCTATTATTGATTATATTGATCGAATGATAGCATTATTATAAAAAGTTTTTTTTTAATTTTTATAACTATGATCCCACACCAATATATAAATTAATCAAAATAAAGTAATTGTGGTATAAACTATTAAAAAATTAAGAAAATAAAAATAAATGTTTTCATTGACAAATAAATAATAAAATGTAAATTATAAAAAAAAATATAAATTTATAAATATATTTTTTATCAAAAAATAATTATCAATTTTATTATTATATTTTTAAATTTTGTTTTTTTAAGTTTGGTGACATCTTCAACAACATGTTCAAATATATCACTTTCATCAAAACATGTACAAGTTAACACATATTGCACTATTAACATTTTTCTTTTTCTGATCTGCATTTTATTTCACCATAAAAAGTAAAATGTCTTGACGATATCAAGAACCAACTGTCTTTTAAATCAATTTTTATTCCCACAAAATGTTGATCTTAAAAATAGATTTCCACAAAACATTGTCGATCATACAAAATATATCATAAATTTAAAATATGTGACAATGATCACGACTAGAAAATAGTTTATATCACATTGTATTCTCGTATCTTCAGCCACACACAGCAAACATAATGCAAGAAGCTATATTGCACTGCACTTTGATATATCCATGATAACCACACCAAAGTTCAAACAGAAGTAAGGAATTTATTTCCCAGTTTCACTATTATCCACCAATGCCTCATTCCTACATAATACCACCGTGGGAACAACACTAGATGAGTAGGGGTAGATTGATTTGATACGAGTAATTTGGGCCACTTAAGGAATGAGATAAAATATCTACAATGTCACATACATATAGAAAACATATAGGAAATAATATAGAAGAAATATCAACAATAAAATTTGTCAAAGTAATAGAAAAATAAAGTAGAGGAATTTTGGATTTAAGAGATCTGTGGTTTGCATCTTTTGAATCAGTGACCGAAGAATCCACAGTATGAACATTTTTATACCAACGTTTCTATATCATTCTAAAATCCTGATGATGGCTCCATTTGGGATTTGAAACGTTGGTATAAAAATGTTCATACTGTGGATTCTCCGGTCACTGATTCAATAGAGGAATTTTACTATGAAAAAATCTTAATTCTTTTTGCTCTATGGTAAAAGTGTCATAAGATTACATCATGAGAAAATTTTATGGATTTTACAAAGTTGAAGATCCATATTTATATTACTTATGGTTTATTTTTCACTTAGGAGTCATGCACTTGCATTATTTGTTTTACTAGTAAATGCTATGGGTAGATATCACAGGTGAATATCATACGTGGATATCATGGATAAATAACATAATGAATGCTATGGGTGAATATTAACCATGGTCAATACCATGGAAAATCCATGGTTTTCGATCCCATGAATGGAAACAATCCAAGATTAACCATATTGACTTAATAGAGAATGTGGATAGCCACCAATTTTCACTCAAATCATATTACAAAGGTTAAATCTTAAGTGGTGAAAATCATAGTCATGAAATCTAGTAAAAAATAAATATTAACCATGTTGATTCAATGTAAATGGTGGATACCCACCAATTTTCACTCAGATTAGGGATTTTGTTGTCATTGATATAAAATTGAGGTATCCTAAGTTTTGATGCACACAACTAAGGGTTATGAACTTGTAGCTAGCTCAATAAACTTAGGAAATATACAAAACTGGTTCCTCAGGGCTCAAAGTGAATCAATTTAAGGACCTAGGTCTTCATTCTAGGGGGCACAAGGAGCCAAAGGTTCTTACCTAGGTGCTATACATGTTATAGAGTTACATGTCTAGGTTAAAAGTGGAGGGGACTCTAGTAAGGTGTTCTACCATATTAAAGAGGTTCTTAAGTGGTATCATATAATCTTTGAGTGGGTCAAAAGTGAATGTGACCCAAGAGAGGATTACATAATGTGCCTCATAATGAGTAGTTGTATGTCATTATTCAAGTCAAAATACCATACACTATAACCAATATGAATCTTGTGAAATAAAAATGTTTGTAAACCTAAACATTTGGAAGTTTGTAGATTAAAGGCTTTGGGATTATTTCATAAATCTGTGAGGTGGGTAATGCTAAAATTGCATTATTGAAGGGGAAGCCCTTCAATTATTGGAGATAAATATTTTAAGATTAAATAAAACCTCAATGTACATTCTATTGAGAATAATAATGTTTTCATTAATATGAGTATGATTTTTTTTTGTAAGTGAGTAAACAATATGGAAAAACACACAAAAATGTGGAATTTTAAAAAATATAACCAAAATATAAGGAAAAACTTCATCACATTTTATCTAATTAAACACATATATTGCTAATAAAAAAGATACACTCACATGGGGACTAAATTAAGTTATCTAATTAAACATGTGTATATAACAAGAAAACCACATTCACATGGAAACTAAAGTTTGATAATTATGTTTACTCATAATCTTAAGCTAGGGTTATAACTTTAACTTCATCATCATTTTATCTAATTAAACACATAGATTTCTAATAAAAAAATACACTCACATGGGACTAAATTAAGTTATCTAATAAAAAATGTGTATATAACAAAAAAAACACATTCACATTGAAACTAATTATGTTTACTCATAATCTTAAGCCAGGGTTATAACTTCTCAATAAATAAATAAATAAGATAAAAAATAAAACCAATAGATAAAATAAATAACCCCAGTCAAAAAGTTGATAAAATATTATGAATTGCTAAATGACATTATGCATATTCAAAATTGATTTCTTAAAATCTATACTTATTATATTTACATACGTATATAGATGTTTTGTGGACTTACTTTTGCAATAAATACGACGAATGATATCTTTATATTATTCCTATAAAACCTATCCACACTTTGTAGTCCGTTCGATAAAAGCCTTATATTATTTTATAACTTTACAAAGAGATCAATCTAAACCTACCTGAAATGAATACCGAGATAAAGTTGTTGCCTGTGAGCAGTATTTCAGGTAGCTTTCTCTTATGCTTCTAACACTTTCTCGACAACTTAATAGAGTAATAAAATATTGAATCATATTCAACTTCTTTAGTTTCTAGACTTCTCTCCACTTCTGATTTGTCTTCTTGTATTTTGAATCTTTCTCATTTTGTCTTTATATAAATCTGGGCAATGTTTTTCAATAATATTTTGATTTTAAGAAACTGGAATTTAGAGTATTTCGCTGTATAAATCTGGGCAATGTTTTTCAATAATATTTTGATTTTAAGAAACTGGAATTTAGAGTATTTCGCTGTAAATTATAAAGTAAATGGAATTAAATTATTTTTT
>APFE031014840.1:132831-187290 GCA_000404065.3 Pinus taeda
GTTTTGAGGTACAATAGAATAGAGGTAAAAAATATCTACATCATAGAATGATTCGTTGTGGGTTAGATTAGGTAAGGAATGTTAGTGGATTATTTTAGACTCGAATATGTCATAAAACAAAGTAGAAACAATCTCTACATATATAATGATTCGTTGTAGATCAAAACTTGTTCATATCTTTGGAAAAGAATGACAAATAGTGTCTTCACAAAAAAAAAAAAAAAATGATAACAACATATGACCTAGCTAAGCATGTCATAAGAGTCAACACATCATTGTATTATCATTATTACTTTTGCACCTGAGGAGGTAACTCAGAGAAAAAAAAACATTTATTTTTACTTTTTTGGTAATTAGGTTGAGGTTACTTAGTAGTGACATTCATCCTCAACCTATCCTCACCCTCCCCATGAGGTTCAAACTAAAACTCACCTTAAAAACTGATCTATTAAAAACATTTCAAGAAATAACCCGCTCCCTTCCCAACCCCTCCCAAAATAAAAACATGAACATGAAGAACAAAAACATTAAATTATTACTTGCAATAAAAACTATAAAAGTCGTATTTCCAAATAAGTATGCCTCTAATTATAATTAGAAAAATTAACCTTATAGACAAATTCAAATTTTTTATCAGATTTTGAAAAGAGTTTCTACCCATAAAATTTTGAATGTCCATACTTATTAACTTTGTCCCTTATCTAAGGTTACTTATATTGGACTTGGCCGAAACACTATAAACAATGAATATTCTAAACAAGTAATTATTAGTGAAATCTACCATAGTTGATACTTTTTTCATTAAAAGTAAATGCATTTACAAAAAACTTTCATAATATATGATTAAAAGATTAGATATTTCATAAGATATATAATTTTCCCATTAACTGAGGCTATCTATATTGGATGCAATGAAAATATTGCAAACAATGAGTTTGCAATCTATTTTCAATCAATAATTTCTATATAGATCTATACCAATTGATTTGTTTTTCATTGATATTATATATATTTACAATAAATTTCAAAATATGATTAAATGTTGAGAAGTTTTCTAAAATAGATAAAACGGTAGTCACAATAAAAACTACTCAGAAGTAAACTTGGTTATAGTTTAGAACGAAATAACAAGGCAATCTACACATCACAATCTAAAGGCATTCAATGTGAAAAGTGAAGATTGTTAGAGATGTTGATATATTGAAACCCAAACGAATCCCAACACAACTAAACCAATCTCCCAAAGGAATTAGTGAGGAATCCAAACACGACCAACCTTTGAAAGCCTTAAAATAGATAGTAAGATAACTTTGTATCATAATTGCTAAGATAAAATTATTGATGCCTAATTAATGTTATTTTAATGGCATAAAATAGATAGTAAGATAACCTCGTATCATAATTGCTAAGATAAAATTATTGATGGATAATTAATGTTATTTTAATGGCATATTGGTCAACATCGACAAGGGGGCTTCTTCGCAATAACCACTCTGAATTCTCAATTAGGTATTTGAATAACATGAAAAGAAAGAGATAACGAAGATCACAAACATCCCCTGAATAATTTGATCTGCGCCCGACGATTCCATGGAGAATCCTCCCTACTACCCCATCTCAGGTTATAGAATATGTTCATGTTGGGACTCTCATACGTTAGCCCTACCATCTCTACATTATACATTTCTCTTTAATCTGTCGACACCACCTGCATGAAACATCACAACGTAGTCAAATCAGGGCACCCATCACAGGTAAAAAACAACACAAACAAGTTATTTACTTAATAATATTTTTAAGATGATGTAAGTAGTTGGAGTCAATCGATCTACCTTGAATGCTACACATGAGGCATTACCTAAGGTTATTAGAGGATAGTGTTTAGTAAATTAATCTGAACAAACCCATGTACAATACTGTAATGCTCTAAAAAAAGATTTCGGAGTAAAGACCAACCCTATTTCGAATTGTGCAATGAAAATTAACTTGAAACATTACAATGGAGATTTCAGGTGTAAAGGCTCTAAAGATCAATCATATCCCACCAAGAAGGAAAGGATCCCTCGATGGCTCTTTTGTGCTTCTTTTAAGTGGATATTCATGGTTGATAAGCTTAAAAATACTAATTTAGAGCATTATCTATATCTTTAATCCTATTGAAACTAAAATTTAGTAGCATGGAGCCTTATAATTTCACCCATAATTTCACTTATAGACCAAAACAAACATCACCTATATATTTCTTATGTGTTGATTTGAGGTTTCATTTATGGCGCTTTGGTCCCAGAATTGTGAAATGCAAACTATTGCACTTTGTTTCCTTCCTTTACAATGACAAAGAACTGATAACCCATCTTTCATTCGAAAGATAAAATAGGTAATTACATATTCTATTCAATTTATAAATAACTCCTAGATATGGATAACACTAGTACCAACGTTTTTTTATATCTACTACAAAATGAGTTCTCGTGACATCCTTTACTTGCCTTATTCTTAACATTTACACTAATAGTGACAATATTTATTGATGTGTTATTTCCCATCACCCTTTGAATGATTTTTCATAATTCTTGATTCCTAATGGGGTAAGTGACCGTCGCATTGCTTGAAATTTCTCAAATCAATCAATTTGCTAAAATTTTGCAGCAACAACCTAGTGCTATGAAATCTTAGAAAGGAGTTTGTCTTCATGGCTAAAATGAAGTAATTAAATACAATATATGTTGTTCAATTTATCTTACCAAATAGAAAAATATCTTCTGATTGTCTAAGGCATTTCACTTCTTACTATATTGTAATAGTAGTTCCTTAAGATGATATGATTAGGAAATGCTTAAGAAAGTGTAGACACCGTGTTAGTGGTTCTACAAGACCACTATAAAATTGAAAAAATGATTTTCTAATTAAGTTGTAGAAAATATAAACAAATAATGTTGATGGCTATATTGAGGTTTTTAATGTTTTGTAGTCACCTTATTGTATTTTTTCTTGGTATCAAAGTTTATGTGGATAATGAGTTTGAAAAGTCATATTATTTTGTCTAGGTATATTGCCAAGACTTACATTGTAATCCAAGGATTTATTAGTATGTGTTTTTTACCCTCTTGGGTACTTTATCAATTATGAGCTCTAATAATTTTCATGTTATGGCCTTTGAGTCATATTTTCCATTAAGTTAATTTATTCCAAAACCTAAAAAAGTAGCTCTCTATCAACATTAGTACCAAGTTCATGAATAAAAAAAAATTCCATGACCATACCATAAGGAAATTTTTACTTATCTCTGATGCTATTTCCTCAAATAACATCCTTCGTAGTAGATCCCACTTCATAAAAATAAGAAGGGATAATCTCTACTCATGGTCGTGAAGTGATTCAAGTTCTAAACAAGGAAAGAAAGATAAATGTAGTGCATAGGTTTGTAATTAAGGGAAAGACCTATTTGGGGTTAACATTCTCAAAGCTACTTTATTTAGTCATGGTGAATAGCCTCACTAGTTCCCCCAAGCTTCTCTTCCTAATGGAGATTCTAGTTGACAAACCCAGTTTCCTCGTCTAGAGCAAGCTGGATATCCCTCTAATAAAGTATATGGTGTGTAGAAACATAATGAAAAGTACCTTAGACTAGGTTGTCTAGGTTACTTATGCATTAAGAGTAGAGAAAATATTTTTTGGACATTTATTATGAAAAACATATTATGGAATCTATGGGGTCATGCAAAGTTAGTTAGGAAACTTTAAGTAGTTTATAATTTGGATGTATTTCTCTTGCAAGAGGATAATCATTATGTTCACATTTTTCATTGACTCACACTATATTTGGATCAATGTAGCATATTTAAGTGTTATGTTAGATATTAGATGGTATAAGTTGTATGGAACCATTGTTCCATTCCTATTCACTTAGTTCCTTGGGTTTAATAACATCATATTAGTGTTTCAATGTTGAAAATGACTCTTAATACATGTGTTACAAATTTTTAATTGCAACAACTTGAGAAAACCTATAGTGTGCTTCCTAATAAGAGATGAGGCATGTTTAATGATGTTTCACATGAATTCATAAGTAACAATATGAAAATGCACTTGGAATACTATTTCTCTTAAGTGATGTATCATAAATGTTGGTACAATCAATTATAGATTATTCACCCATAATTAGCCAAATGATGTTAGAAAATACCAAAAATGGGTTACTTGAGGCTCAAATTGAAGAAAACTAATGGCCTAGGCCTTAAAATTTGGGGACCAAATTACCTAAGAATCCCACCTAATTCCTATACATGTCATAGAGGAACCATGTCTAGGGTAACATGAAGGTTACTCTAGGAAGATGGTTCATCACATTAAATAAGTCCTTAAGTGGTATCAGATAACTTGGTAAGTATATTTACTACCTCACTCATTACATTACATTGGTTTCAATACATAGCTAAATGACACATCTAAAAAACAAATATTTTCAGGATTCAAGTAGATAACAAATATATACTTGTAGAAATTTAATGTGTAGATTGAAAACTGCTCATGAAATTAACTAAATCACAAGACTTGAAGCTACTATACTCATTTGCGGAAACAAAATCACGATCGAGAACACAAATCATTAACATGCATCAAAATTAAATATACATACACAGATATTTATCTAGGGGAAAGAAACTACTCAAAACCCCTTACTATTTGTATTGCATTAATCAAAGAATAAAGAAGAAATACAATGCTTGCTCAAGCCCCAACAACCTCTTTACTAGTATAATCTATCTCACTGCCTCATAGACTTAATCAAGCCAATAATTAGCCAATTTCTCATCTTGCTAAGCTCTTATTTCCTTGTGTTGTTTGATGATGAATTAGCCCCTATTTCTTAGAGAAATTATGCATTGATAATTATGCAATTCCTTTAGGCCCTTCTTTGACTGCATGCACCATGTGTACAACTTGGAAAATTCTACAATTGATACTACACTATCTTTGAACTCCAATCTCAACTGAGTAACTCAAATTCTCTGCATGCATGAGTTAATTTATGTTTATTTATTAGTTAACTCGATGGTTACTCTGTGAAAAAAAGTACACACCCTTAACCTTCACTAGATTTTACAATCTATTATCTGACACCAATACGAATTGACATGTATTAATGAAAATAAAGTAAATTGTGTTATAAGTTATAAATAATTTAGAAAATATAATCTAGTAAAATGTTTTTATTGAAAAATAAATAAATAAAATATAAAATACAAAATAATATATAGAAATTTTATAAATATAATTTCCTGTGCCGAATACTTTTGATGATATATATATTATATAATATTTAATATATATATAATATATATATATATATATTTTCAAAACAATAACCAATTATGAAATAACCATAAACCTATAACTTAGGCTAAACATATTTAAAACAAAATTTATTAAGATTAATTGAAAAAAAATTCAATGGTAAATAAAGCCAAATTATAGTGCTCTAATATCTTAATCATCATCATCATGCTAATCATTTCCTAGTCAAATCTCTTAGTATGGAGAGAAATAACATGTGTGCAGAAAGCTAATGATTACGGGGGATTCACTGCGAGAGCAATACCATAGCACGTGGGTTCATATTGGGGGATATATAATGACGAAAAAGTGACATAATATATTGGGGGAAATAAAGTGGGTAAAGGGTTTGTATATTGATAGGTATAAAAAATTGGAGCTCAAAGTTAATGAAAAAATATAAAGAGGTATAAAAAATGTTACTGAAAATATGGATACCTACCATATCTAGTGAAAGTAGGGGTTTTTTAAATTGCTAAGGTGTATTGGTTTTATATGGGTAGGGGGGTAAAATAATATGATTTTTAGAGGTATTTTCCAATATGTACTTAAATTAAGGGTATTGTTTAATATGCCATGATCGCACATGATATGTTATAAGTTCATTAAATGAAGCTCCATGCTAATAATATGAGAAACAACTTGGTAACAACCATTAGAAGTGCATCACACATGACCTGAAAGAAATGATAAACTTCATTGTGCAATCAAGAATTTTAGTGAGAGATTTCTTTCCCTGGATAAATTCATTATGTTTTTATATTAGAATAATAATTTTTTTGAAAATTTATGTAAAAATTAGATAAATTTATTAATTTGAAAGCTACTATAGGATAATCACTTTTATATTAAATATTACAATTTTAGAATTTTTATAAAATTCTAATATTTCAAAATATTTTTAAAAGATTAAAAGTTTATATAATGCTTAAACTTGGGAACACGAAACACGACACGGAGTCTGCTAGTGGATTTTCTGCATTATTACGAGCGAAAGTTCTAGTACTGAAGTTCCCCTTAAAAGTTGGGCGCAACGCCGAAATTCATGAGTCTTGAACAATGTGAAAACTAGCATTCCGGCACCATATCTTGCAGGCTCATAGGAAACCAACTCCGTCGCCGGCAAATCGAGTATTGCAGCACAAAGAAACAAAATTATTTGTGACAATTAACATTACGACGAATATTCGATGTATCGATAAATTTGAAGGTTAAAGAGAGAAAAGCAATCGTGATACCTGGATCACTTTCGGCGGAAAGGAAGGTAAGATTTAACGTGCGCAACATGGCCATTAGTATTATTATTATGAAATTAATTAATGGATTGGCATGGCATTTTATCCGGAAACTGTTCTGAGTTCAGGGGAGAGTTATAAATACCATTGTAGATACTCTCCTCCAAGAGCGTCAAGATCAGTGATCAGCTGATAATTAATAAAAATGTATTTCAGTTTGACGAAATACGGCTAAATAAATCATTATTGCGGAACATCCTGATTAATTTGGAATTAAAGTTACGCATGCTATTAATGTCGGGTTTCTGAAAATTTCCTGTAACTCTAGATCATCCGCATAGTGGCATCCTGTTTAAATTTGGAATTAAAGTTAAGCATGCCTACTAATGTCGGGTTTCTGAAGATTTCCTGTAACTCTAGATCATCCACATAGTAATAGTGATAAAACCGAGGAGGATAACTTTGCGCTTGAGTAGAGGCTACTTCGTCACCTATGTCGATTCGTCTATCACCGTAGGGTACAATAATTTCGAGACGAGAATTAAAATCGTCGAGAATGCGTTTGATAACTATCGACTCCACCTGCGGCTACATTATCTCCTCTATTGATTGGATTAATAGATCAAGAAGGTTGGTAGTGTAAGAAATATTTTCAAAATGAGAATGGATGTGAGTAAGAGGCACATAAATCATGAGAAAATATTTTTCATTTTCAATTTTTTTAGTATCTTAAAAATGAGAGACTCTTTCTTTCCAACTTGTTTTGGGAATAGACTAATGCCCAAGTTCACTTCAAAGTTCATGAGAATTATTTCTTATTTTCATAATGTTCATTTTCTTTTTAACATTGGTCAACGCAGAAAGATCATTCTAGTTAGCAAGAGTGGGGTTGATTACCTCCTTATAAGACCCTAGCTTTCTTTTTCCCTATAGTTCCTTCTCATTCCATACCTCATCCTTAAATTTGGAAGTAACAATATCTTTAATATTATCATTACTTTCCAAGATGATCTCCTCCTTTATCCCCTAATGGTCGAGCTAAGACTAGGTATCCTTATGTCAACCACAGTCGAGCTAGAGGTGGAGTTTGGATAGAGTTACAATAAATTTTGGGGAACCTTTTGGCTTCCATGTTGTAAATCTTTATTTTATATATATCAAATACCTAAACATAGCTATGCTTTCAATGGGGGAAGGGCTGGCTTCAATCAAAAGGATAGGATAGAGAATATTTCCTTTAATCTTGAGGTTGTAGGTCCTAAAATACTTTTGGATCAATTCTATCTTCCTCAATAATTCTCTAGATACAGTGCAACCTCAAACCTCACATACATATAAAATAACATGATTGCTAGGAGTTTCAAAAAGGAACCATTTTTAACTCCATACCCAAGATTTGTCAACTACTATTGTTTTGAACATCATAATAAGCTTTCCATATTCCAATAATCATTTTTTCAATACTATAGTTCTAGTTGAGATGATGATGAATGTCAATACCTAAATATTTGTATGAAGAAACCTTCTCCAAGTAATTTTTATCATATATGAAATTATCATAGTTGATCTTTTTGGATTTAATTATCATGACTTTAACCTTATCGATATTAATAGTCATACCCATTTTGGAGTAGTAATCACGAAGGATTTTATGTTTCTTGAGAGATCACCATGGATTCTCGCTAAAAGAATGCAATTATTTGCATAAAGGAGAAGATAACGACCACACCAAGAAACTTGGGGCTGTCACATCCTGTAACTTCCAAATATTCTTCTAGCTTATCAAAGTAAATGTCACAGAGGGTAAGGTATATGGGACACATTTTCTTAACTTAGATATTGTGTTTGATTCCTTCCAACCAACCCTTTGTTGTCAACATTATCGTATAGCCTAATCACAACAACCACTAAAGTGAGAGAAACAATTATATTTCATGTCTTTGTCATAGATTATCCCAAGGAATTGTGTCGAAATCTTTTCAAAAGTCAACAAAACAATAGAAGAGATCAATTATACTCTTTTGACATTCCTCGACAATAATCCTAAGAGTAACAAGATGGCTAATAGTTGAGCAATGTCTCCTAAAACCAACTTGCCCTTTAGCTCTTTTACCATGGATTTCAAGCCAAAGGATAATCTTCTTTTCCAAAATGAGCCCATATAATTTGGCTAAAATGGGCTATCACAATGATCCTATAGTGAGAGGGAATATTTTTATCCCCACTTTTAAAGATAGGCACAGTAAGTCTTTGTGTCCAAGGCTTAGGGAAGTTTTGTTTCACTACCAAATTGAAAAGTTTGTGAATATGAGGGATGGGAATGGACCTTCCCATTTTGAAAATTTCATCTTGGTAGCCTTCAATAACCTTAGCTTTCCCATTAATAAGTTTCTTAGGCTTAAATTCCACATCTTCTAAATAAAATATATCCTTTTCTGTAAAAATATTTAACATATTTCCTGTAATATCTCGTGAAAAATTCTTGAAATAAATATCCCAATTTTTAAAAAATCAAATTATTTTCTTTTATTTTACAAAGAAGTATGTACCTCTTTTGAAGCTCAACTTTAAAACCTTCGATGTTTTTAAGAATATAAACATAAAAATACCAAATATGGTTTGTTGATTTGACATATGGCTAGACATTTTAAAATGTCCGTTTAGATTTTTTTGTAAATTTATAAATAAATTTAATTTATTGAAATAACTTTGAGATATTAAAAGCGTATATCTTTTATAATGTTGGGTTAATTGATTTTTTAAATCTATAAGTTTATTAAAAACGCTGAGATATTTAACGTGTGGAAATTATATAATTAAATTTAATTTATTGAAATAACTTTGAGATATTAAAAGTGTATCCTTACTTTTGGTAAATTGTTTTTATATTTATAAATTTATTAAAATATCTGAGATATTAACGTGTATAATATTTATTTTATTAATGTTCTATTTTTATTTAATTAGAAATAATATAAATTTAAAAATATAATAATTTAAACTATCAAAATTTGTTTATCATGCAGAAACTAAAAATTATCTAACAATTTATAGATTTATATAAAACCATCTATCCAGTAATGTAAAATCGAAAACTAATATTTGAACAAATACTTTTATAAAGAAAGATGTATATTACCTTATTTTTTAACAAAAACAAGTTTAATAAAATGAATAAATAAATTACATATATCAAACTAACTTTTCCATAACCATTTCATCACATGCGGCAAAGAATTTGGAATCAAAAATTTTTAAATAAAAAGCTTTTACTTAAATTATAGTGCGTTAAATGTGAGTTTTTTTATATGGAAATGATAAAATTGTATGTAAGAGATATTAATCGGTTATTTAGTTATTATATATAATAGTTGGTAAACGTTTTGGTAAAGTGAGGATGTGTTTGGATGAAAAAGGGGACTTTGATTAAGTGATTTTTAGTGTTTAATTGAAGCATTTTTATGTGTTCAATCGAGCTGTTTAAGGCTTATAAATTGCTCAATCCAACATTTAAATAAATTTTCGATTGAGCTTCTGTGTAATCCGAGTTAATATAGGAGTTTAATCAAGTTATAGGCTCGATTAAGTCTCTCTTTGTCATTAAAAGCCATGCCTACATTTGAGCAAGTCATTTTGCACAGACTACGAGGTAGAAAATGGCTCAACTGAGGGTTTTAACTGCTCAACCGAGAGTTTTGGAGCTTGACTGAGGGTTGGGAGATGGAGGAGCTCGATCTAGCTACACAACAACCTCACCAACATCTCCGAAGATCAAACCAACCACTATCTAGAGGCCAAGATGGGTTTTCTATCATTTCTCCTCTATTTAAATTATTTTGTTTTTGCAAAAAAAAAAAATAAAAATTGAAATGAAATTCCACATACATAAAAAACACCAAAACAAAAGAAAACCCTTGAAAAAAAAAACCAACCTAGAGAACCACAAAAAATCACAACAAAACTATTGAAAACAAAAAAATTAACCTACAAAACCACAAAAAACACACAAGAAACCCTTCAAAACCTAAAAAATAACCTAGAAAACTAAAAAAAATCCCCAAGAAACCCATGAAAACCACAAAAAATAGATAATTTTGGTCAATTTTTTTTTGTTTTCCATTTTGTTCTTTTAGTTTTCAATAATTACAAGGTAGCATGTTTGTTATGGTATTTTCTTGATTTTGAATGGTAAAAACCTTATTTACTAATCATTTTACGTTTTGAAGTTTTTTCTTGGGAATTTAGTGAAATATGCACAAAAAAAAACTCCAAAACATAAAACAACCCAACATATAACAAATAAATAAACAATTAAGATTGACATAATGAATATGGTTTCTCATGGTGAACCTTTAATTATCAAATAAAGAATCTTAATTTTTTTTAAAAATTTTTTGTGGTTCAAAACTTTTTTTTAGTGCAAAATAGGAAATGTTTGCACCTCAACAGATTAGCAATTATCCTAAAAATGAACTAGTTAAGCGTATATATATAGAGTATATATATATAAGCTGGGTAGTTAAGATAGTATACTTGAAGCCTTGTTGATAGACTATAAAACCTAATAAACTTCTCTATTATTCTGTAAAACCCAATAAGAATATATACCCCTCTCTTTGCAGGAGTCGAGGATATTAACTATCCTTCAATTAATGTTATTTTTTATGTTATCATTCAATCACCTAAATAAAACTCAATAATTTTTTTTTTTTTAAATCTAAACTAAGTTGTTATGAATATCTAAGAGACATATTTCAATGAATTTTCATGTGGAGGTTAAATTTATGGTTGTGGGAGTATAAAATGAGGATATCCAATAAATTGTAATGCATACAATGAAATATACATAAAATGTCAAACTGCATGTAACATTTTTTTTTTTTTTTTTGTGCTCTAAAATTTCAAATGTATAAAAGAAAATGAATAACAATCAAAGCAACTTGGAGAAATCTAATCTTTGAAGGCTATGTAAAAAAGTGAGAAAGGTTATTTTTCCCATGTTTTACCTGGAAGACATGCATCCACATGGCTATAAAGTCTTCGCTTAGTGTGTCTTATTGAGTGGTTTCTTTTTCCAAAGTAGATATGAAAATTGCTCAAGGTTATGATATCTATTGTGTGGAAATGACATAAATTCATCCATTGTGTATCCCTAAAAAGTAACCTTACCACTAAGTTTTCACATGATGAAGGATTTTAATGAGTGTGAAATTCATATTTTCACTACCGCAGAATTTGTGGAGAGAGTCATAATCATTGAATATGTTTAACCATTTCTATAAGAAATTTTCATCTTTTTTTCTTCAAATCAGGGAATATCAAACTTAACTTACACCTTGATGGGTGTCACACCTTTGAAATTTCCTCTTGTTAGAGATTACTCAACCACTATCACTAGTCATCAACGGATATGGTAGAAACTTTCCATCATCTAATTCCTCTACAGCGTGGGCGCTTCCTTGAGCAACACAATGATAACATATCCTACTCCATCACTCGTGAGGGTCACTTGAGTTGGTGACATTGGTTGACCTCAAGTAAAGTTGGCCTGAGATTCAACTCTTTCTAATCTGGCATCATCAAGGACATGTGATGGGAAATGAGAAGGGCTTAGATTGATTTGATACCACTAATTTGGGCTACCTAAGGAATGAGATAAAATATCTACAATAGAAATAATAATAAAATAATATAGAGGAAATATCAACAATAAAATATGTCAAAGTAAATAGAAAAATAAAGTAGAGGAATTTTTATTATGAAAAAATATTAATTCTTTTTACTCAATGGTAAAAATGTCATAGGACTACATCATGAGAAAACTTCATGGATTTTAGAAAGTTGAAGATCCATATTTATATTACTTATGGTTTATTTTTCACTCAGCAGTCATGCACTTGTATTATTTTATTTACTAGTAAATTCCATGGGTAGATATCATGGGTGAATACCATACGTGGATATCATGGATAAATAACATAGTGAATTCCATGGGTGAATACTATAGAAAATCACCACGGTCAATACCATGGAAATCCATCGCTTTCTATCCCATGAATGGAAACAATCCAAGATTAACCATATTGATTTAGTACAAATGTGGATAGCCACCAATTTTCACTCAAATCATATTACAAAGGTTAAATGTTAAGTGGTGAATATCATAGTTATGAAATCTAGTAAAAAAATAGATAGTAACCGTGTTCATTCAATTTAAAAGGTGGATACCCACCAATTTTCACTCGGATTAGGGCTTTTATTGTCACTAATATAAAATTGAGGTCTCTTAAGTGTTGAGGCACACAACTAGGGGTTTTGAACTTGTAGTTAGTTCAATGAGCTTAGGAAATACACAAAATTGGTTCTTTGGGGCTCATGATGAATCAATTTAAGGACCTAGGTCTTGAGTCTATGGACCATAAGGAACCCAAGGTTCTTACCCAAGTGTTATGCATGTTAGAGAGTTCCATGTCTAGGTTAAAAGTGAAGGGGACTTTAGGAAGGTGTTCTACCATATTAAACATGTTCTTAAGTGGTATTGTATAATCTTTGGGTGGGTCAAAAGTGAATGTGACCCAAGAGAGGATGACATAATGTGCCTCATAATGAGTAGTTATATGTTAGTATTCATGTCAAAATACTATAAGCTATAACCAATATCAATCTTGTGAAATGAAAATGTTTGTAAACACAAACATTCGGAAGTTTTTAAATTGAAGGCTTTGGGATTATTTTATAACTATGTGAGGTGGGTAATGCTAAAATTGTATTATTGAAGGGGAGGCCTTTCAATTATTTGAGAGATATACTTTAAGGTTAACTAAGAGCTCAATGTACATTCTATTGAAAATAATAATATTTTCATTGATATCAGCATAAAAAATATTTCTATAAATAACTAAACAATATGGAAAGATACACAATATATGGGATTTTAGAAAAATAAAATCCAAACATGGGAAAAAGCTCATCACCATCCTATCTAGTTAAGAATGTGTATTTCTAACATGAAAAATATATTTAAACAAGGACTAAAGTTTACTAATTATGTTTACTCATAATCTTGAGCTATAATTATAACTTATTATAAATAAATAGAGTCAAAGAAAAAAATGCCTAAAATAGCTAACACAAGTAAAAAAATTGATTAAAAAATACTACAAATAGATACGTGAAATTAAAGACATCCAACATTAATTTCATATTTTTTAAAATTTATACACCATACTTACTATATTTACATAAATATATAGATGTTTTGTAAATTTACTTATATTTACATAAATATATAAATGTTTTGTAAATTTACTTATACAATAAATATCACTTAATGATATCTTTATATTATACATTATTATTCATATAAAACCTATCCACATTTTGCAGTCCATTCGATAAAAAGACTTATATTATTTCATATATATATAAAGTGATAAAGAGATCAATCTAAACCTTAAAACCATTGGACTCCTCCTTACATGAAATGAATACCGAGATAAAATTGTTGCCTTTGAATGTTTGGTAGTTACCAACTTTAAACCTATTAGACCCCTTTTTAGTCTTCTATAACACTTTTTTCACAATTTAACAAAGTAATAAAATAATGAATCATATTCAACTTCTTTAGTTTCCAGACCTCCATTTTTTATTTGTCTTTTTGGATTTTGAATCTTTATCATCTTGTTTTTATATAAAACTTAGGCCATGTATTTTAATAATATTTTGATCCATTTTTTATTTGTCTTTTTGGATTTTGAATCTTTATCATCTTGTTTTTATATAAAACTTAGGCCATGTATTTTAATAATATTTTGATCCTATTATATTAATAATTTAAAGGAAGCTTGATTATATCGTAAATTATAGAGTTAATAAGGTTAAATTATTTTTTTGTAATTATATTTTGGTGTAGTCTACTTTATAGTGCATATATTTTTTTCATAAAGAACTTTGTGATTTAAATATATTTTGAATAATTAAATAATCCACACGTTTAAACCCCCATAAACTTAATTGTCTTAATCAAACAAGTTAATTCAAAATTTTAAATTCTTTATTAATTAGTTTAAATTAACTAGAAAAATATTTTTTAAAAAAATTTATTTCATCTAACTTCTATCATTTTCTTTTTTTTATCGGTTATGTTCATTCTAATGATAGCATTAAAAAAATAATAATAATAAAAAATAAAAAAATCAATTTTTCTAATTTTTATAACCTATAATTCACACACTTTAGCCTATGATAAAGTAAATTGTGTTATAGATTTTGATTTTTTTGCCAACAATTTTTGTGCAATCACTTTCTATAGGATATGATCGAATACCAATTGACATACTTAATGAAAATAGAGTAAATTGTGTTATAATTTTAAAAATTAAGAAATGAAATTAACAAAATGTTTTATCAACCGATAATTAAATAATTTGTATTAAAAAATTTTAAAAAATAATTTTACAAAAGTTTTTATCAATCAATAAATAAATAAATTTAAATACAAAGTTATGTATAAATTTATAATATACTTTTTATCAAAAAAAAGTATAAGTTTAACAATACTTTTGAAATGTATATATATTTCAAATATAATACACCACATTCAAAACATATGCTAACATAATTTTGAAAAATAATTTGCCATCTACAATTCACGAAAAGAACCCTAAGGACGATTAAAACAAAATTTATCAAAATTAATTGAAAACAAATGTTATTAGTAAATAAATACAAATTGCACTGGCCTATTATCTTAATCATCACGCTAATCCTCTCCTAATCAAAGTAAATGCAAATTACAGTGGCATATTATCTTAATCATCACGCTAATCCTCTCTTAATCAAATCTCTTAGTCTGGATACAAATAACATGTCCTAATCAAATCTCTTAGTCTAGAGATAAATAACATGCGTGCATGAAGCTAATGGTAACATAAGCAATACACAACTCCGTAACAACCATTAAAAATACATCACACATTATATAAAAGAAATGATGAAAGCCATAATGCACTCAAGGTTATAGATTCCCTTCATAGGCTAAATTCAATTTTTAATTATTAAAAATAACAATAATTTTGAAAAATTATTCATAAATTTCATTTAATTTTGAAAAGTTATTTATAAGATATTAGCACATTTATAAAATATCAAAATTCCAAAAATATTTATATATATATTTTATAATATATTAAACTTATATAATTTAAAAAATGATTATTTGAATTCAAATAAAAAAAATATATTAATCAAATTTATCTACTCGACATTTTCACATCAAATACCCTTAATATACTAAACTCATTTAATTTAGAGTATCACCTCCATTTAATTGAGGGCATTGTTGGGGACATGAAATATCTCCTGCACATTTTCCCATTAAATATTCTTAATATGATAAAAATTCATTTAATTTAGAGGTTCACCACCGTTTAATTGACGGCTTTATTTGGAAAATGAAATCTCCAGCGAGAGATCCAAACGTTCGCCTACAACAGGTCAGAGAGGTGCATGTATTGGCTACCACATGTTGCAGTATTAACATTTTTCTTTTTCTGATCTACATTTTATTTCACCATAAAAAGTAAAATGTCTTGACGATATCAAGAACCAACTGTCTTTTAAATCATTTTTTATTTCCAGAAAAGGTTGATCTTAAAAATAGATTTCCACAAAACATTGTCGATCATACAAAATATATCATAAATTTAAAATATGTGACAATGATCACGAGTAGAAAATAGTTTATATCACATTATATTCTCATATGTTCAGCTACACACAGCAAACAGAATGCAAGAAGCTATATTGCACTGCACTTTGATATATCCATGATAACCACACGTAAGTTCAAACAGAAGGAAGGAATTTATTTCCCAGTTTCACTGTTATCCACCAATACCTCACTCCTACAAGATACCACCGTGGGAACAACACTACGCACGTCACTAACCGGGGATCGAGTCTGCTACTAGATTAGATTTTCTTGATAATGATATGTACCCTCACACATGATTTCTTTATGCTGGACAAAGATTTGTAATTCCGGCCTGCCCTGCAAGCACTCTCCCGTTTCTCGTCCTCATTTTCATCTTTTATGTAGAAAAAAGAAGCACCCACCGGCGATCCAAGTGCATTATTATGAGCAAAAGCTCTAGTGCTGAAGTTCTCCCGAGAGTTGGGCGGAATGATTGGCTGAAATTCATGAGTCTTGAACAATGTGAAAAGTAGCATTCGGGCACCAGATCTTGGAGGTTCATAGGCAACCAGCTCCATCACCGGCAAATCGACTATTGCGGCACAAAGAAGCAAGAATATTTGTGACAATTAACATTATGACTCACATTCGATCTACTGATAAATTTGAAGGTCAAAGAGAGAAAAGCAACGATGATACCTGCATCACTCTCGGTTGAAACGAAGGTAAGAGTTAACCTGCACAACGTGGCCATGAGTATGAAATTAGTTAATGGATTCGCATGGCATTTTATCGGAAAGTTGTTCTGAGTTGAGGCGAGAGTTATAAAATACCATTGCAGATACTCTCCTCCAGGAGCGTCAGGATCCGTGATCATCTGATTACGGTTTTATGAAATAATTAGTAAGATATGAATTTCTGTTTCACAAAATAAATTATTATCGCGGAACTGCATGTTGATTAAACTTACACATGCTACTAATTTCGGGTTTCTGAAGATTTCCTGTAGCTCTAGATCATGAACATTGTGATAGTGATCAAACCAAGAAGGAAGGCGTTGCGATTCAGTAGAGGTTATTTGGTCACCTATGCCGATTTCCCTATCGCCGTAGGGCAGAATGATCTGCAGACGAGGATTGAAATCATCAAGAACACGGTCGATAACTCCCGACTCCAGCAGCGGCTGCTTGAGGTACTCCATTTTTTTGTGCAACACAAAGCGGGGATCCGAAATGAAGAAAGAAAAAATGGACGGAAGATCGGCGATCAAAAATAATTATTGTAAGAATGGACGACGGTACTGAAATTTCCCGAGAGGCATTTCATCCTTTTTAAACGAGAAAAGAGGGACCCACATGATATCGTACTTCAAAAGGGAACGACATAAGAGGAGGAAATAAGGTGAAGGACATATATACACACGGTCTCTTCATATATATATAAAATAAAAATAATAATATATTTACACATTCAAATTTAAAAATTACGATAATTACACTTCAGTGTCGAGACACATAAACAATATAACATCTTCACATATAAGGTTGTCCTAGAAAAATATCACAAGCAAACAAACAAAGGGAAACATCATTATTGCTTTTTCTTTGAAGGGATTGATATCATAGGATATCCAACATTGATGGCTAACACAAATATCTCTTCCATGCCTCAACCAACACTTGTTGTGTGGTTAGTGGTTATGACATTATCAGTATCTTCAATATCTAGATGGACTTAGTGGAGATTAACTCATTTTGGTTCCCACAGTCAACAATGAAATGTATTGGGTACCCTTTCACCCACTTTTGTGAATGAAAATGACACTCCCCATGCTCAAGAATTTCTGAGTCTTCTATTTGGATCTTCATAGTTATGATCATAACAGTAGTTTCTAGATCAATGATCATCTTTCCTTTATCCTATTCAAAATCATAATTTGAGCTGGAATTTTCCTCCTTAAGCTCAACCAACAATGATTTTCTTGAGTGCAATTCATTATTTTTGTGCCAAGGGATTTTGTGGAACTCAAGCCACTTTCTAGTGTCATTTTCTTGTGACTTGGGTTAGTTGTCTTGAGGTTGGACCTCCATTCTCTATCCATTATTATGTGATTTATGGCCACCTTTTCCAAGCTTCTAATGTGGATAATTTGTGGATCCAAACTCCCACTTATTCCTCACTTAAACTTTTGCTCAATTTTGACAACATATTGATAAGTGACTACTACTAAGGAGATGTCTAAAAAATTCATCTTTGTTTGGATGTACTTATGTATACCACTATGGTACTTCAGAACTAGGTGTCACTAAGAGTCTCCAATACCTAGCTTAGAGTGGTCCATCTTATGTATAAGTCACCATAGTACTCCATAGGGTAAAATTTATCCTTGAGGGAATCCAAAATATTTTCCCAATTGTGTTCCTTCCTAAATCACATAGATCCATCCATTGTGTATCCATCAAAGTAACTTTTCCACCAAGTTTTGACATAGGGAAGGATTTTAAGGAGTGTGAAATTCATCTTTTCACTATCATAATTTTTTTTCTCGGAGTCATAACCCTTGAGCATGTTTAACCATTTCTATAAGACATATGCATATATTTGTCCTTCAAATAAGGAGATATCAAAGTTAACTTACTCCTTGAATGGTGTCACACCTTTGAAATTGCTTCTTGTTAGACATTACTCAACCACTATTAGTATTCATCAAAGGATATGGGAGAAACTTTCCATCATCTCATTCCTTTGTTACACGAGTGCTTCCTTAATAAAAAAACATGATAACATCTGCTACACCATCACTCCTCTTTTTTTTTCGATCTGAGGTCACTTGGGTTGGTGACACTAGTTGTCCTCAAGTAAAACTAGCTTGAGATTCAACTCTCTATACCCTAACATCATCAAGGACATGTGATGGGAAATGAGAAGAGGTAGATTGCTTTGATACCACTAGTCTAGGCCACTTAAGGAATGATATAAAATATGTACAATAGAATCTGTCACAAGTATATGAAAAATAATATATAGGAAATATCAACAATCAAATATATCAAAGTAAATACAAAAATAATGTAGGGAAAATTAAAATATAATGAAAAAATATTAATTATTTTTACTAGATTGTAAAAATGTCATGAGACCAAGGAAAATTTTAAGGATGGAAATTTATCTTAAATTTTTAAAAACCTCGGCAAATCTTATGAGTCCCTAAATTGCAAATTGTAAAAAATTTGGTGATATTTTTTAAAGATATCCAAATTTCTAATGACTTTATTTAGTATCTATAAATTTGTTATGATTTTTAGGATAAAAAAAATTACTATAAAATTAGGGTTAATCACTTTAGAAAAAAATGGAAATTGGCAAATCATTTTTTGGAAAAACCATGGAAAATTGCCCACGTGCCAATAATAGCAGCTAAAACTTTCCCTGCATAAGACTACATCATGAGAAACTTGTGTGGCTTTTAATAAGGTGAAGACCCATATGATATTACTTATGGGTGTTTTTTAACTTAGAATTCATGCACTTGCATTATTGTTTCTACTAGTAAATACCATGGGTGTATACCAAGGGTGAATACCATGTGTGGAAACCATGGACTGAATTCTATAGGTGAATACTATGGAAAATCGCCATGGTCAATACCATGTAAAAACCATGGTTTTTTAACCATGAATGACAAAAATCCAACATTAACCCTATTGATTCAATGGAGAAGGTGGATAACCACCAATTTTCAACCAAATCATATTACAAAGGTTAAACATTAAGTGGTCAATATCATAGTCTTGAAATCTAGTCAAACATAAATATTAATTGTGTTTGATACCCACCAATTTCCACTGAGATCGAGGCTTATGTTGTCATTGATATAAAATTGAGGTATATTAAGTGTTGTTGCATACAAATTTTGGGTAAAAGTGTATTATAAGAACTCTGTGAAGTGTGCGGAGTGCGAAGTGAATGGTCAAGTCAAAGCTTTTTTACCCTTGAGTATGTAAGGTATTATATTGTAATGTCGGCCTGCCCATGGTCCGCAGACCATGGGATTGTATAAATAGAGCGAGGCTCTAAAGATGTAAGGCAAGATTTTTGGGAAAAAGAAAGTCTTTATCAATGAAGGAATAACTTTGTGTCTATAAGTTCGAGTCTTGGGTCATAGGAGTAGATAAAAGGCTTTGCAACTGAGTGCGCAGAGGCCTAGAGTCTGCAACTGAATGCGCAGAGCCTTGCAGCTGAGTGCGTAGGGTAGGAGTTGGGATTGTTTCAGAGAAACATAATAATAAAGATAAGTTAATTCGGAATTACTGTGTATCCTTGTTTCTATTATCTTATGCATCTTTTTACAATTTATATATGTGTGCACTGGTTATAAATGTTGAATAATAATTAAGAATATTCGGCCTACACAACTAAACTAAGACTACTAAGTAAGAATAAAGCAACATTATACCTCCTTCGCACTGGTCACATAGTCAAGCGAAGGTAGTTATGCAGGTTGTGAGGGACAGACAGCAACGCAGAAGCAGCACAGCGTGCAGATTCAGACCACGAACTCCCAAGACTCATCAAGGACATCCTTAGGATGTAGAAACCTAGTTCCAGCACCCTCCCATACTAACTTGGGTGAGACCTTAGTCTGCGCACCGCGGACCATTGCCGAAAGGGCCAGTAGTTTTGGGATTTGTTCGGCTAATTCACCTCTAAACCTGGGTTAGGCCCCACATAGCCAACAAATGGTTCCATTGCCATGACTGAGATTTGCCTAAGGGATGTCTAATGTTGGAATGCTGGAATCCAACAAAGAAGGAAATTGAGGAGTGGTTGGACAAAAAGTTTCACGAGTTCGCGATGTAGGAGAACAGAAATCCCCGAATATCTAGGGAACAATGGTTGCATCATTATCTATACACTGAAATCCACGAAATTTTATTTCCCTCCTTTCCATCCAAGCTATATGAGTGGCTCGTGAACTTAGCAGGTAGTCAGGGACGGTGCAGGCTTGATAAACCGATCATGTGGACTCCAGAATTGGTGCACAGATTAGAAATCTCAAAAGATAAAATCACGCGCACTGTCAACCATTGACTCAACCGGATAATAGGAGGATTCATCACTGAGTTCATGATAGACATGACCGTTAGCTACAGTGAAATGGAGCGACGTTTCCTCAAAGAACCACGAGGTAAGTACATAAAATATTTGAATTTTTGGATTAAAATGCTATTATGTGAAAAGCGGGTTCTGCAAATAAATTGGTGTTTGGGACTACATGAAGTGGAAGAGTCTATAGAGAATAGCCTATTGATTTCTCCGTGAAGGGAGAGCAAGGAGGAACATGAAGAAGTTTCATTATTGAGTGCAGTCAGTTTGATCAGGCAGAGAATCCCTCGGCTACCACCTCCACCCACACCACCATCCATTTCGCATTTTTCACCTCCATCTCCACCCACCCCACCTCCACTACTTACACAATCTAGTATAGTGAGCAAGATCAAGCTTCCAGTGTTCAAGGGGGTAGGAAATGAAGATATGGACAAGTTCTAGTTCGTGGTAAGAGCATTATGGGAAGCGCATGACATAGTGGATGATAACATAAAGAAGGCAACTCTAGTAAGCACACTATAGGACCGCACGCTAATGTGGTATATCAAACATTCAAATGATCATCTGAATGTAGGGATAGTGGACATCCAAGTTGCGCTGAACAAGGAGTTTAGTGGGATGAAATCAGAAACATAGTCAATTATTGGATTTAAGGAAATTGCAATGCCCTTGGGCAAGACCCCCTAGGACTTGGATCAAAGGTTAAAGAGCACAATTCACGAGGCTAACATGACATTGACCGATGCACAACATCGAGCCTAGTTTGTAGCATCATTATCACCACATTTAAGGATAGCATTGTCACAACAGAACTTGGCCACGCAGGCGGAGCCTTTGGAAATGGCGATGAGGCTGCATGAGACCCCTATTCAAGATCCTGGGTTGGGAGTCCAACAGATCCATGTGCAATTACAAAATTTATGCTTGGAGATGTAAAGCTTGAAACAAGACAGGACCCCCCGATCAAAGATGCGTGAGGAGGTCTGGTGTGTTAAATGTAAGGGTCAGGGGCATGATAAGGATCATTGTCCGATATTTGTAGACTACTTAGTGGCAGGAGGACCTATGCCGCTAAGACCTGAGGCACAAGCAGGGCCCAGCGCAGTGCCTGCACTATGGCGTGCAATCTGCCAGATAGGGGGAAAATATAATATGGACAATTATCATTTATTGCAGAAGTATACACAAACATCGCAACAGCTGTTCTTTGATTTTTGCAGGTCAGTAGGCCGCGACAAGTGCACTTTTCGCAGCTATGAGCTAATGATGGATTGAACCCCAACCTATAGAATGCAAAAAAAAATGCGAGCCCTCGACCCAACAACAGGGATGGCGCGCACTGGATTTCAGGGGCAAGGTCAAGGACGAGGAGGAATGGGACCAAGAAGGGGCCATGGATAGTTAATTTGTTACAATTGCGGAGGACCAGGGCACTATGCCCATGATTGTACCAACTCGACGAGGATATCCTATTCATATTGCACTCAGTTTGATCATGAAACAATATATTTCCCTACATTGATCACCCAGATGCGTGAGAAAGGGGTACTCCAGCCTCCTCCGACTCAAAATATCCAAATGATGAGGTCTGAACCGCATGAAAAAGACCCAAATGTGAACATGATGCTTAGAAGCGGCCCAACTATAGGGGAAGATAAGGGGAACCAACCCAAGGAAGATACATGGGTGTGCAAGGCTCCTACAAAGGAACCTGAGTTTGACTTGGAATGCGCAAAGGAGACGTTTATGGAAGATAAGAAGAACTTCATGGAGGCCTCCACCTCAAGTAGTAAGGGCCAACCAGAGTCGGGAATGGATCCTTCCATATTTACTACCTTTCTAGAGACATGCATGAAATTACTGCGTGATAACAAGGCAATTAAGGGACTATAAGAGTTGATCACTAGGTGTGTAGGATCAAAAGAACTACGCATAGTTTAGAAACTGGGAAAGCGTGTATTGCGCACTGGGAGGGACATAAGATTGACAACGCAGATTGGTGAATACAAAATGGATTAGTTAATCTTGGACCTGGGATCAGACGTGAATGTGTTACTAAAGCAAACCTAGGAATGCATGGGCATGCCCACATTGCAGTGGTCCCCTATTCAATTACGAATGGCGAACCAACAAAAGACTGTGCCCATGGGGAGATTGTAAGGCATAATAGTTTATATCGAAGGTGCAAGCACACAAATGGACTTTGAAGTGATAGAGATTGTCGATGACATCAATCCTTATCCCACGTTGCTAGGAATAGACTGGGCCATTGATATGAATGGAATCATCAACCTGAAGAAGCAGAAGATGATATTCGAGAAAAAGTCCCTATGCATAGTAGTTCCGCTAGACCCAGCCGAAGGAGCACGCTACACTTAACTAGTGTGTGACAATGAAAGCGACGATTAGCTAGATTGTATTTACCAGATAATGGCACGAGACTAGGATCGGGTGCATTCGACTACGGATGGAAGAATCTCATGGGAGCGTGATAGCTCCTGCACTTCGGATTCAGATGAGGAAGTAGAATGCTGGAAAAACCAGTTGCACGAGGTGACGATGTTAGATTGCAACATGATGATTAGATCACTGCATTGCATGACGACAGAGGCAAGGGAACCGCCAGCATTTGAGGGAGTGATAATGGTGGATGAACTCCTAGGAAAATTTGAAAGTGCAGTACTGGAACAACAATGGTACGTTGGGCTGGAAGGGGCACTATGTGAAACACTTGCACAAGGGTGGAATACACATCAAGGGGCCATGACATATAACAGATAGTTTGTTCTAGCGACCACCAGTCTCAGGGTTGAAAGCCAAAAAAGGGCACGATGGCCAAAAAGGAGATTCACGCTACCAACTAACGACAGAGAAGCGTTCACCAAGGTATGCAACATCATGAATAGAGGATGTCAGCTACGATGTACAAATTAGGACCTACATGTTCCAACTATCAAATGGGCCTATAGGATAATATGAAAAAACATGTTCGCAAAGTTGATTCTGAGGTTGTGGAAGGGAGAAGGGACTGGTATTTCTAAAACACCCCCACATAAGGTTCCGCATAAAGTAATCCTAGCAAAAGGAAGAACACACGAAGACCTACCAGAAGAAATTAAAATGTTGCACGACAGGGAATATGAAAGACTTCAGGAAGCCATTCGCCAAGGGAATCAAAAACTTTGCGAACTAGGAGAACTCTGGATATTGCTAAGGAAGAAGAGCATCTTGCTAGACGTAGAAGTCAAGCAGTTGGAAAGTGAACTAAAGGAAGTCGTTCTTCAAGAAAAACCTATGAAAGTGCAGTCGGGTGCACAGACCCCTAAGGATGGATGGAAGAAGGACCACCGCAAGGTAGTTGGTCTAATGCTGTGGTTGAGGCCGCAACTTATTCAAGCTAGAACATAGCAGAGCACACCACACCCTGTAGCGCATGTGGCGACAACAATGAAGGCTATTTCGTGGACCATCCAAGGTGATGCAATAGAGCTCCGCACAGGTGGTGCGACCACTTGACTAACCATTGGAAGAATAGTCTCAGTGCTCCAAGCAGTTGAAATAGAGCGCAGGACTATAAACGAGTCTATAGGGAAGCTGCAATAAGGAGGTTACATGCAGGATTAGTATGTCACAAGGTTTGCGCCCGCACACTAGGGGGAACGTAGCTGTGTGAATAAAGTATAAAGTGACCGTTGGCATCACCGTTCATGATGAGATGGTGAAATTAAGACAAATTGGAGTGGGTAGCGGATAATTAAGACAACAGTTATGGACAAGATTTTGGAAAATCTACCGCCAAAGGAAAATTTATGATCCGGATTTGGGGGTAACGGTCGAATTTGAACTTTAAAAGTGCTATAAAACCACAAGTGCCTACCACAAAACAACACTTGGTCTCTTGAGAATTGAGATGTTGCGGAGTGTTAAGCGTCGAGCGATTTTAGAGTAGTTGTGTGCGCGACCAATGAATTTCAGACCAGCCATCATGACTGCTAAGAGTGTGCTCCAGTCCCCACTCCTCCCTGATGGCATCACTTTTGAGGGTCTTCCATTAGGCAGGGTGCCTACGTTGAAATTTGAGGATTGGGACCTCGCGGATAGCGAGAAGTTCCCACACTTGGTGGTAGAGAGATCGATGAAGCATAATACTCAGAGATCAGTGACATTTTTGGAGCTGCGAAAATGGTTGCACGATGTAGATAAGGCTGGGTTACTCCATTTGCGATGGATACCCCACTATCATCATGCACCGATTACGATTTTTGTCATCAGGCAGTTGTTGTGCCTGGTGCACGATGGGTATCTGTGGCTGGAAGAGCCAATCCCCATCATGGATGCACTGATTCACAGGGTTACTAAGCTGCCCTACCAAGGGAGTGACCTCACATCGATTTTGAGAAAGAGCAACAACTTGGCTCTCGCAGAGGCGATGAAGGCTAAGTACAAACTAGAAAAGAAGAAGCGAGGGTATGTTATTGCGAGTATACAAGATAAGGGGGTGCACGTAGCCACCCAGCTGCCAGCTAGCAAGCTCATGAAGAAGTTTCGTGCTAATGAAGTCCCCGCACCAATGGTTGCGTTGGCTGAGTAGTGCACGGAAGGCGTCCAGTTCAACTGGGTGGAATTCCTCTATGAGGAATTTCTCATTAACTGCAGGGAGTCCCAGGAGCAGGGTAAGGCCTTCCACTATGCGTGGTTACTCTTATCCATCCTGTTGGTTGCAAGAGAGTTGTCGGAGGACAGCTAGTTCCCCATAATTGAGTAGGACTCACCAGAGGCCACGAGGTACACCTCATTGTGGGTCGCAAAGGACACAAAGCGAATTCATGAGATCAAGATATTTTGGGTGCTTATGGAGGCAACCATCTACATGTGGATAAACCGACAGTTGTGCCTCTCCCCTACTGCCTACAACAGTTCACAGGGCTCGGCGGAATTCAAGGCGGATATGCATCATGTGTATATCTGGGCATGTAGGGACCCCATGCGAGACAGGGTAAAACTTACTTTCGTCGCAACAGATGATGCCATATTTGTTGTATTGGAGTCTTGGCCCCCGGAGTGGTATGCCCTAGACCTGACAGAGTTGGACAAAGCTGCTGCACAGAAGCAAAAAGAGGAAGCCAATTGTCGAGTCACATAGCTAGAAGAGAAGCGTCGTAATGATAAAGCAGCCTTGGAAGTCAAGGTGCGTTGTAAAGCTGTGTTGGTAGCCGCAACGTAGAAGAAGGTTGAGGAAGTAGCAGCAACACAGGCAAAATAAACTATAACAACAAAGCCTGGGGAGGTCCAGGAAATGTCCACGGAACAGGACATACAGGGGGAGGATATGACTGAGGAATGTACGGACCCTATACCTGAATCAACTCAACTCAAGAGGTCGTGCATCCATGAGAAGCCAGTCCCATAGAAGAAGGTAAAGGCAACAATAACCTTCATCGACCCAATATCGCTCACCGAAGGAGACCAATTCGACATTGGCGAAACAGTTTGCAATGTCACTAAGGATACCTTTGAAGAATTCATGACAGAGCAGAAAACTTTGTTGGTGGAGCTCAGAGCACAGTTGCAAGAGTTATAGGTGCAACCCCCAGGAATGATGGCACCATACATTGCGGCAAGTACATCCGAAGCTGAGCAGATGTTGTGCGCCCACACAACAAACACGTTGGTGTTACCAGGAGGGATAGTCTCAGTAGCTGCAGAGGGCAACAGGGCCACGATAAGTGAAATTAAAGGCTTGGGGTTGAATTTGGCCACCCTTCCGTGGGAAACCCTCCGTGCTAGGTGGTTCGTGCACTCCAGGTCTTGAGAGAGTAGAAGATAAATATGGAGCAGCTCAGCCTGCAGCACAATGACCTGGTCACATAGACCCGTGGATTGGAACAAGCCGTTGAGGAGACCCATAGTAGCATACCGGAGTTGGTTGTTCCGGTGGTACTACCAACAATAGACAAGATTCACCGACTGGCAATTGAATTTCGCAAGGCCAAGGAGGAGACAACGAAGTTTCAGTTGGAGTTGAACCTGCAGATCGTTGAGCTACAGTTGAAGGCACAAACTTCTACAGCCCCTGAAGTTAGAGAGCAGTGCACCCATGCCATTCAATCAGGGCTGGAAGCCATAGAGCACGTAGTACAAGATTGCACGGGCTCATTAGATCAGTCACTCTTCACACTCACCTCACTGCAAGAAGATCCTACTATACAACATCTATAGACAGAAGCACGGGAGTTGCAGCAGGCCTATGACAGTGTCCATGGGACCACACAGATGATCACCCTTACTCAACGACTGGCCAAGATGAAGGAGGCGCGGGCTCTAAAGGAATATATGGACGTCGCGCAACAGAAAGAAGGAGTGATTAAAGCATGCATTCAGCCTTGGCTCGAGGAAGCATTCACAGTCACCGCTAAGATCAAAGGAAAGCTGGCATAGATGCGGGGCATATATGCGCTACGGCAAGGATGTGCCCCTAACAGCGAAGCATCAGAGATACGCGCACAACTGGTATAACAGACAATAGAAGAATGTGCTGCGGACTTATGCGAAGTGCAACAACTGCTGGATGGACTCCATGCGAAGATCACCACACCAACAGAGTGACTCGAGGGTGAGTCATGGTGTTTGTGTTGGGGGCCTGTTGGCCATTGGATCCCCCATGTAATGATTTTTGGGCTTAAAGGCCGAATTTTGGGTAAAAGTGTATTGCAAGAACTCCGCGAAATGATGGTCAAACCAAAGGGTTGTATGCCCTTGATTATGTAAGGTATTATATTGTAATCTCATCATTCCCATGGTTCGTGGACCATGGGATTCTATAAATAAAGCGAGGCTCTAAAGATGTAAGGCAAGATTTTTGGGAAAAAGAAAGTCTTTATCGATGAAGGAATAACTCTGAGTCTGTAACTTCAAGTCTTGGGTCGTAGGAGTAGATAAAAGGCTCTGTAGCTGAGTGCACGGAACCCTACAGCTGAGTGCGTAGGGTAGGAGTTTCGATTGTATCGGAGAAACATAATAATAAAGATAAGTTGATTCTAAATTACTGTGTATCCGTGTTTCTGTTATCTTATGCATCATTTTATAGTTTATATATACACGCACTGGTTATAAATGTTGAATAATAATTAAGAATATTCAGCCTACAAAACTAAACTAGGACTACTAAGTAAGAATAAATCAACAAAAGGATACCTCCTTCATGCCCATCACATAGCCGCGCGAAGGTAGTTACGCAAGTTGCGAGGGATAGACAACAGCGTGGAAGCAGCACAGTGCACAGATTCAGACTGCGAACTTCCCAAGACTCATCAAGGACATCCCTAGGATGTGGAAACCTGGTTCTAGAACCCTCCCATACTACCTTGGGTGAGGTCTCAGTCCGCGTACCGCAGACTATTGCCAAAAGGGCCAGTAGTTTCGGGATTTGTTTGGCTAATTCACCTCTAAACCTAGGTCAGGCCCCACATAGCCAACACAACTGCTAATGCTTTTGTGAAGAAGTACATTGAGAACAGCTTGACAACAATGGTTTAAGACCTATGACAGTGTCTTCGTGACTCTCTAGATTCAAAATTACCCAAGCAAATAATGCGGTTTGGTTCAGTCCTATGAGGAACACAGTCTTTCTGGAACAAACGAAAATCTGAGCTGACTAACATGATCAGAAAAATAGGGAGTCCGACATTCTTTTTCACTCTTAGTGCAGCTAATACTAAATGGCATGACTTGCACATGATCATGCCTACCAATGTTCCTTCCAGTTCAGACAACCACTTCCAATGGAGAATTCAAAACATAAATAAAAACCCACATCTAACATCCCAATGTATGCATTGCAGATTTACAATTTTTCTCAAAGAAATCCTGCAAAAAGGCCTCCATGTAATAGACTACTGGTGCAAGTATTTTTTAATATCCATTTCCCTCTACATTAATTTTCTACGCTGCATATATGTTTTAACCAAAATTTACCTTCACATTATATTCAGATACAAATAGCAACATAGAGGATTTGCACACATTCATGGCTTCCTCTGGTTGCAAAATGCACCAAATATAGACACAATTGACTGGAACAATGCATTAGAAGTTGTTGATGAAAAGAAGTATTTTGACCACTATATAACTACCTGGAATCCACACTAGCCAGAACACCAAAATCTTCTGTTTCACCAATCAGCAATTCATAACTCGTGTCTTCTTGAAACAACATTAATATTCAAGGCCACCCAGTGCGAAGACTATGCAGAGCTCGTCAACTGCGTTCAATGTCATACGAAGTGTCATGAATCTTCTTGTCTTCGCAAGAAAGACAATATACTTAGCTGTCAGTATGGAGTACCATGGGAGTTAAACTCCACATCTTCATTTTTCATTGATCATAAAGGTCATAACACCTATGTCCCTACTCGCAATGATGAAAGATTGAATATTCACAATGTCGATCTACTTTCTATCTGGAGAGCAAATTTTGATTGTCAACCAATTCTATCTCGCCATGCTATGTTAAACTATATTTGAAATTATGCAGTAAAAGCAGAAATAAGATTTGAGAGCTACTGTCAAATGCTATCACGGCTTTCGCAATGTGTCATTCCAAAAGCACCCACTGTTGTTGTTATCCAGAAACCATTGCAGATAGAGACATTTGAGTGCAAGAAATATGCCATATGTTACAAAAGCTACCTATCTCTCTCTCTGCATTGTACATTTGTTTCTTTGAATGTTAACAGGATTGTTTTCAAACGTGTTTTTCAAGATACTGAGAATCCCCATTCGACACCAAATTTTATCCTTGCGTACATGAACAAGCCTATTTCATTGGAATCACTACCCCTCCTTGAAGTTGCATGCTCTTGGTCATATTATTCCTGTAAAAAAAAAACCAATGGAAACACATATTCCCTCCAATGATTGTACATGTCTTGCCAAGCTACAATGTCATTCCTTCCTCTGATGATCCTTCTTATGCCACTTTTTGCTGGAGTGAATTCCTATTGTATTTCCCTTTCGACACACTCCCCAATGATATTGGTTCAAATGATGCAGAAATAATTGCACACTGGGAACAAAAAAGGGGTACATATACACCATGGCATGTCCACCAAGAAATTGAAAACCCAAAAACCCCACATACTGAAGATCAATCTATCTCCGACACCCCTCTTGATTCCATGCAGATGAATGAATGGCAAATCCTCTCCCAGATCCACCCAGGTTACAATATTGAAGTTGATGACCTCGACATGATTGGCTACCATGACTTTGATGCCAACCACAATTGGTCATATACTACTATCCCACTCCACTTGCAAGAAACTGCCATAAATTTCGTTGAATTTAGCCATTCAACTATTCAAAACCAACATCATTATTTTTCCAACCTTCCCCAAGATGACACATTAGCTCCTACCTAAAACATAGCTTTTACCACTATTTTTTCACACTTCAAAACCCCCATGCAGAATCATCATACAAGGAACAACTGGGACGGGAAAATCCCATTTGATTAAATGTCTGCACCATGTATTTGTGGAAAACTCATCAACAAACAAAAACCCTTTGTTGTTACATGCACCAACCGGTGTTGTAACTTTCAACATAAATGCCCTCACAATTCACTCTGCCCTTCGTATCCCTATCCAAACAATGCATCCTCTTAAAGGCCAGCCACTCGTACAACTGCAAGAGCAACTCCATCATGTAGAATAAATTCTCATTGATGAAATGAGCTTCATCGATCCAAAAATGATTTCTCGCATTGAAATGTTTTTTGCATCCAACTATTGAATTGTTATGGAAGATAAGAAAAATACTCAAAAAAACAATTCACATCCATGAAAGGGATGCACACAAGGAAATGCAAAATCAATTGCAGGAACAACTTGTACAATTTGGCACCACAATAAACATTAATTGGTGTTATCAATGCCATGCCCCATCATGTGTATATGATTAGCTGCTCATTGTCAATTACATCTATATGTCATAGAATGATTTTATTGTATATATGTTTAGATGTCATAGAATACTTTCATTGTAAATATGTTTAGTTATTAACTACCAAACATGTCTCTATGTATAGACCATATGTAAAATTTCAAGAAATACATTGCAAAGCATGTACAAAATTGTTTCCACTTTTATGACAATACTCGTCAACATTGTGTATGATTCAAATTTCATTTGCTCATCATTGTATATAATTACTTGGTAATGATTTAATTTTAAATATATCACTTAAAGACGTTTTTGGTATGGCTTCATCAACCAAAACGCTCAATTATGCCTCTGTTTTTAGATAATAATATATCATTAATTTTCTGAAACAGATAATGCTAAAGCTCTTGTTATTCTGGTTTGTTTTAGCCCATTAATATCCTTTCCCTTCTTTGCTCATTTGAAAAATTTTAGGAGCTAAACTGACGCTTTCTAGCTTCACTAGATTTGTATGCACAGATGGCTTTTCACTGTGACTATGCAACAGGTCTTCCTTTGCCTCTTCCTCCACATCATCCAATACAAAATTTGTGTCTACGACATACTCTCCTTCCTCCATCTGCTTAGCCAAGTTGTTCAACACTGTATATATTTTCTCAGATTGAGGGTGTGACTTGTCTCCCACAATGAATGCACACCATTTGGCAGTTCAACAAATTTCTAACATATCAAACCATAGCAACAACATTGCGCCAACTGACAACATTCAACCTCAAGGGATGTTATGTGCAAAAAAGAATAGTTACTTTTGCTTAAAACTGATTTGTTACTAGTGTTGTACGCAGGAAGATAACATGAACCCTAGGTTAAACAACAAATAGGGAAAAGAACAAAAGTTAACTATGAAAGCAAGAGAAGGTTAGCTTGAATAGAAAGGATTCCAAAGAGTTGGATGCCATGGCAGTGAACATCTTTGTTATGCAAAACTTACATATCCAAGGTGAGACTTTCAGTGTTGACCATAATGGATGGACCATGGTCTCAAGAACCCCAATATTAGAGGAACCTGCTCCAGCATTGCATTGGTGCAAGGTTGAAAACAAGGCCTTTGTTAAAGCCTCTGTTAAAATGAGGTGTGATAGGTGTGCCTTGAAAGAGAAAGCTACACTTTTAGATCAAATTGTTAAAGGTACCTATCATGAATAGGCATGTAGCTTCACAAAAAAAGGAGAAAATAGTAGAAAATGCTTTCTCATTAAAACATAGGTCACATCTTTGAGCAGCAGAAAGTCCCCAGAAAATGCATAGGCTTGTCAAGCTGGGTATTCATCCTAAGCATTTGTTTTCTTGTTGGTTTTAGTTCTTTTTCATAATTGTGCTTCCAATCTCTTCAAAATGTCTGCATTCTCCCAACTCAATAATAACAGATGATAGAATGTCCAAACCCCCTAACTCTAACAGTGATGGGCAAGACAGGGGACCGATATGCAGTATCATTATCAAAAATCATCAATGACTTTGAGAAGATCAATGCAATCACGAATGATATCCTCAGGGAAGTGATCAGAGAGTTAAGGTGATCCAACCATAAGATCATATCCCTTACGACAAACTCCCAGCCACGAGATAGATAGCCACTAAATAGGTTATTAATTCCTATCCCTCGAGAGAAATTTTTACCATAATCCCAACAAAGAAGGTCTCCCACTGCTTTTTCTCCAACTGCATTCTGTAGATGCTCCAACAGTATGCTCAAAAATTCCTTCTGCCATTTCCTTACAGAATCCAATCTGTAGCGTAGCTACCAAACACATGAAAATGTGACATGATGTATAAATTTCATGTTTCAGAATCCTGACTCATATAAGATGCACAACATATTCTGGTTCTATTTTTCCATTTCTAAAATCTTATCTTCCAATTCAAAAAATATCACCATATTTCATAGCATTCTGCGTAAGGTTTGGCATAATTTCATATGAGCTTTCCAAAAATGACCTTAAACATATCTTAAATATTCATATATGTCAAAAATGTTGCACAAACTTCTTTTTTTTTCAACTTTAAAATTTACGCTTTTCTATTAGGTGGAAAGGGGCTAAAAGAGAGGGGGAATGAGTCGTTTTTAGCTTTTTCTGTAGTTGCTGCTTGTTGTAAAACACTGTTGGTTGTTTGAGATATCTGGATGGAATTTTAAAGAGAGGTGGACTATGATGGCTTTACTTATGGGGAGCATTTGGAGTCTTCTAAATCAATCTGAGGTCAACCTGAAGGAGATTCTCTGTGATGTCCTGTTTAGCAGGTTCATTTTTCCTTTTGACAAGCTGCTATGAAGATCCTTCCTCTGCAAATGAGCCCTTCCCTTCCTTATCGTTATGTTGGATTTGTATTCTCACATCTTAGGAAAAAATGTTTTACAAATGACTTGCAATATTGATTTATTTCTATTTTTTTTAGTTGTATTTCAACTTCTTAACACAATATCTTTCTGTCTTCCAATTATGTTTATAGCAACTGTCAATAGTTGATAGACATGAAAGAAAAAATTGTCAATAGAACATATACACCTGTAAAATGGCATTGAGGGGTGACTCCAATTTGAGATGGGTAGTAACTTATGCCACTTACTGTCTCAAAGTTTTGGAACAACAAATAGAAAAGAAAAAAGAACATGCCTTCTTTATGTATTCATGAAAGTGAACCAGCTTGCACAACTTGCTGAATTAGATTGGTTGTAAGAGACAAGATGATAAAGCAATTGCTTTCAAAACTGACAGAAACAATAGCGTAAGGTTAGCAATTTCATTACTAACCAGAAAAATAAAAAAAAAATAAACTTAAACTTTAAGCATTGTGCTTGAATAAGTGAAAATAAGCTTTGATAATTGGGCATGAATAATTATTTTGGTTCAAGGAAAAACTGTGAATGCCATATGGATGAGGGAAGAGATGTATTTATTATATAGAAAAATTATAGATGAGGGAAAATATATATTTATTATATAAAACTTAGAAAACAAATTTTCATAAAAAAAAGGAAATAACATAAATTAATATTATTATCAAGGTCGTGAACAAAATTTCTACTCAGGGATAAACATTAAACATGAAGGACAATGTGGGTTGTATTGTAAAACCTACAAAATTCCCCAAAGAATGGCCTGAAATCTAGTGTAGTCTCCCTCTACCTTCTATCAACTGACTAATAACAATGCACTCTTTCACCTGGGCTTTTCCATCACAAGCAACTACACCAGAAGACTCAACAAATTCTATGGGAATCTTTAGGCCGTGATTTTTCAATTGCAGCAACCTACTATGTGCAGGCTGCCTCACTTTGGCCATCAAGTGGAAATCACTGTCGTCAGGTTTGATCTCAATTTGTGGTTATGTTCTTTTTAATATGTCTTAGTTTGTCTGAATCTGCCTCCAAAGTGAGCAAACTAAAGTATTAATTTTCTGTGGTATTATTGTTATATTACTGCAGCCCTATTCTAAAATTGATTTATCTTTGTACTATTAAATCATGTTGGTATCTAACTATTTGCCAACATTGAGTTGCAACCTTTTCATCTTGTATTGTATCATTTTGTGGTTTGCGGTTTCCAGCTTGCAATACTAGCAACATACATGGGAGATGAACTCGTTGCAGTCCATCAATATTTTCGAAGCTTGGCAGTTGAAATTCCATTCTCTACTACAAGATACAATTTGATTAAAATATTTGACAAGGTATTCATCTTTTTTTCTATGAAGTAAATCAGATTACAGTGAATATAATTTTTATCTCGTATGGCTCTTCACGTAGGTGTTCAAGGGCTAAAGTAGGTAGTGGTATGTTTATTTTGTGTATTATATTTTTAGTCTCTTGAAGATTATTGTTACTATTTAACTTGCAAGAACAACATTTTGCCGCATGAATCACAGATGATGGATCTTACTCGCTATAAAAAATTTTATTATTGTACATCAGGTTTACAAATTCTTGATTGTCTTGCATTGACCATTTTATTATAGAGCCAATTTTGTGCATGCCCATCGATAACTTATGAAAATTTCCAATTTTAATTTGGGCTTTATTCTTCCATAGTGTATTATGCTAAGAGTATTTTGCTTGCTCAGTTCTTTCATCTATTGAGGATTTAGTTTGATTTGTGTTTCTACAGAATCATCCTTCCTAAAAAAACCCCTACAAATGGTGTTGGTGGGAGAGGGAGAGGGAAAGGGAGAGGTGATGGGAGGCTTTCCCTTAAGGATCAGAAATAAGGGTAAACCATATCAAAGAGAAAACAACTAAATATTTCAGAGGTTAACAAGGCTTTTCGAATTCGTTTCGTTCACCTTAATGGGATTCTCTTTACACACACAAGGTATGCTCTATTTCATTCTTTCAACTTTTCAAGCAAGTTTTTGACATTGTGTTTGTTGTTTTCCTAGTTCACAGATACCTCTTTACTTACAAATTTCAAAAATTTTAAATTGCCAGCCTAAAGACATTTGATGAAGTTTCTTCCTATGCAATAAATGAATTTGAGGATCTTACAAAACTTGAACTCATTTCAGAGAAGGGGATTGGTTTGGATACATTGGTCAATGGCTCAACTTTTAGTGGACTTGTGATTCTTTAGATTGTGTCAATTCCAATATTCACAGTTCATAATATAATCTTGTGTTGTGGTTTTCTTCTAGAATGACTCTGAAGAATGTTACCAATATCAGGAGATTAAATCCTTGGAACAAGTCTCAAATCAGAGCATTAGGATATTTATCAGGGGTTTGGATTGTTGTCATGGTTTATGCACTAGACTTTCTTACATGAAGATATAAGGTGAAGAAGAAAATGGTGAAGCCCAAGTCTGAAGAAGATGAATTTCTAATGCCTTATCTTCTTGCCTGGACATAATACTATATGGGAGGTCATGGCACCTCTTGTTGGGTGTGAACTTCTTGTTAGTGACTGAGATCAGAAGCAAGGACCGTTAACTTCCTTGTTGGGCATGAACATGTTGTGGGTGGCTGAGAACAGAACTAGGGATCGTTAACTTCCTTGTGTGCATTACCAACACGGGTTTTATACCATCTGGGAGTTTCATCTACAACATGGAGGTGTGAGCACTAAAGGGAAAGATAATCATTCCCATTTATAGGCATTACCTCCTCTTGGTAACTTGATATTCATCCTTGTATCAACCATACAATCAATATAAAGACCATATACATGCTATAACAACCAATATTGTGGAAAAAACTCATTATCTACATTTTTATCTAGTTGTTCAAGCATTTCTAATAGTATGGTATTCATTCTCTATTTGTATTTTATTATTGTTCAAGCATTTCTCACCTGGATCAACTCTGTCAGGACCAAATCTTTCCCTCTCAGATTGAAATAGATCCGGAAACGCTGGTAAGCCCCCTTCCTTACCAAGTTTTTATAAAAACCCCATCGGGGAGGACACAACTAGCCTGGATACAGATAAACAGATCAGTAACGCATTTGAAAAATAGCATTTATTAGCTCACTAGTTATCCAACAAGATCACAGGTGTTAATCTATAGAGGCAGAGTTCTTCAAGACAACAAAACCCTTAGGGAATACAAAATACTACCTGAGACTACCATCACTCTCAACCTGCGGATGATGGGAGGCATGGCAGACCACCACAAAACAATTCCCACAGGCAAGGGCAAAGGTAGTAAATCAACAAAAATACCAGAAACACATCAAAAGCAAAAAAATGCACAGGTATCCTTCAAAGACATTCTTGAAGGAAATAAGCCAGCCACCAACTCTACAAAAGGCTGGCACAGCAGCCGCACCTTACATTGTGGAGCAACTGAGCTACATCCTAGAGATAAACATGGATATACCAGAAACAATGAGAAATGTTCTTCATTCGAAACACAAGCAGCAATCTGCAGATTCAACTGTATCTGGCCCAAGCCTTTCGACCTTTTCCTTTGGGTTTTTAAAAATTGGACCAATACATGTGACATTTGGCTCTGTTCCAAAGGCTTCTTTATTGTAAAATTTCATACAACAAAGGAAAGGGACATCATTATGAATGCAGGACCATGGTTCATGCGATCCACAGGTCTCTTCATGACTCCATGGTTCCCAGAATTTGATCCAAATACAATGGTTTTATCTTGGATGTCGGTCTGGTTTCGTCTACACAATCTTCCTCTTCACTTCTGGAGCCCACAAGTTCTGTCTACTATAGGAAACACCATTAGCAGATTCATTAAAATGGATTCAGAAATAACGGAGGAAAATATATACTTTTGCTCGTATATGTGTGGAAGTCGACCTCAGCAAGGGGCTGCCAGATCAAATACAACTCAAGTATAAACAGGGATGCTAGACACAAATATTAGACTATGAAAATACTGCATTCAGATGCAGAATTTGCCGCCAAATAGGACATCTTCAAAACACATGCCCAAAAGCCAAAAAAGATACATGTAGGAAGAAGAAAGTAGGAAAACAGCCCCAAGGATGGCAATTCTCTCCACTAGAACCTGAAGATGACCCTGTTGAGGAAGAAGAAACGGAAAAGGAACACCACACTCCCCAAGAGAACAATCAGATGCACGAGCAACCAAAATCTGTGGAATCTGAGCCACATGATAAGATGGACTCTTTGCCAGAGAAGATATTAGATACTATTGATACTAGTGGAGCCAAAAGACTCCATTCTTCAGACCACTCCGATTCAGACAAGGATTGCCCTCGCCCAGACAAGGACACCTCACTAGTTCTGTCTTCTTCCTTGCCTACTTAAGGGGAGTGGCGAAAGGCTGAGAAGAAAAAGGGACAAAATCATAATTTTGTCCCCATTTGTACATTATTTTTCCGGGTTTTCTTTTTGGTTTTTTCTTTCAATAGCAATCTTGCTCTGCATCTACAAAATGTAATTTTGTTATCTCTAGTAAAATTACAAATTTTCCTAGGGGAAAAAAATAGTGTGGTATTCATTCTCTATTTGTATATCTCTATTTGTATTTTATTGCTAGGTTCTATTGTTCTCTCAACTTGCAACATATATACAACCCAGGTTAGCAAGAATATACTTTGTTCATTTATACAACCATTAATCCCATTGTTGATATAACGAGTAATTTTGAAATTGAAAAAGTTATACTTTGACTATAATTATGGAGCAAATAAGTTTTGCCACATCACCTAAATTTAGTTTATATGTAAGTTTGTCCATTTTGTTAGGATCCTCAAATTGAGAAGAAGTTGTAGTTTGCATTCCACAATCATGCTCTTGAACATTAATTATAATATGAAATATTAAAAAAAAATAAAATTGATTTTATGTGATTGTGAAGAAATAATGAGTAGAAATATTAAAAAGATTTATGAATAATTAAGTAAATGAAATATCAAAATTGTATCTTACTTGGGACAAGCACTGTTAGATTTGAGACACACTGCTCCTTTTTAAATAAATTCAAAACATATTAAAAATATATATTTATATATAAAGAAAGATTTCTCAACCTTTCTTTAAAAAATGTTCATTATCATTTATAAACTATTTGTTATTGCACTACACTAGTGTGACAGGGTTCACAAAACATGGCATAGTGCATAAATATTGGAGCAGAGTTACAGTTGTGGAAGAATGAATCAATGTTGGAGCAGAGTTGCAATTGTGGAAGCATATATTTGTGTAAAAATTTTAATTTTCATAACAGATAATAACATCAAATTCTGTACATATATATAATTGATCATTTTGGTGTACCATAAACCATATTTTGTATAACCAATACTCAAATTAACAATACAATTGGGATTTTAACAATACAAGAGGAAGATTGGAACGCAATACTCACAGGATCTTCGAATCTTCCTCTTGTATTGTTTTGATATAACCACTTAAAATAGAACGCAAGAAATGTATTTCCCAGTTTCAATAATATTAACGAATAAATCACTGCATACATGATATTGTGGAACAAAACAAAGCAAAGTACGCACGTCACAGTGATCCAGTATTCTATATTGGATATTCTTGATATATGTAGCGTAACAATATACAACCGCGCAGACAGTAAAAGCTAAAAAAAGCAGGACACAGTGAAACTGAAATTCTCCTCCTCTTACTCGTTCATTGTGCAATCTCTTTCAGCTTACTGATTGCTCCATTCCCTTCCTGCTTCCTACATGGCTAAGCACGTTACACTGTCCTCTTACGTCTCATGTTTTTCGTCCTCACTTTCATATTTGATGGTGAAAAAAGAAGCACCCAGCGGCGACCCAAGTGCATTATTGGTAGCAAAATTTCTGGTACTGAAGTTTTCCCGAGAATTGGGCGGAACGATGCACCGGAATTCGTGAATCTTGAACAATGTTAAAACGAGCATGTGGGCACCTGATCTTGGAGGTTCATAGGCAACAAGTTCCACCGGCAGAAGATCTAAAATTGCAGCACAAAGAAACAAAATATATTTCTGACTGTTACATTACGATGCACATTCGTTATATCGATATATTTAAAGGTCAAAGAAAGAAAGGCAACCATGATACCTATATCATGTTCGATGGAAAGGAAAGGCAAAGTTAACCTGCACAACGTAGCGATTAATACAGTTTTTGTGAAATTAATTAATGGATTCTGCGTTCCATTTGATCGGAAATCTGTTCTGAGTTCAGGCGGATTATAACGTACCAGTGCAGATACTCGCCTTCGGGAGCGCCGGGATCCGTCATAACCTGATTACGGTTTTTATGACATGAATTTCAATTTCACTGAATTTCAATTGCGGAAGATGTTGATTAAATTAGGAAATAAACTTACCAATAGTACTAATCTCGGGTTTCTGAAGATTGCCCCTAACTCTGCATCAGAAGCATCGCTATACTTTACAAGACGAGTAGGATGTTGCTGCACTTCAGTAGGTGTTACTTCATCACCTAACCCGATTCCTATATCACCGTAGAATACATGGAACTCCAGACGAGGATTGAAATCGTCCACAACCCCTCCGATAACTCCCGATTCGACAAGCTCACGCTTTATCTGCTCCATTGAACTTTGCACAATTCAATGCGGGAGGATCCGAAATGAAGAAAGAATGGCAAAATGGACAGCGCCTCCAAAATTTCGGTAGCCGAAGATCGGCAATCAAGAAGCATCAATGAAAGAATCGATGGGGTTTCTGAAATCTCCACAGCCGCATTTCCTTGTTTATAAACGGTACAGATGGACAAAGAGGGACCCACAAGATATAGCAATTCAAACGTGAATGACATAAGGAGCTGTGTTAGTCTGAATCAGATTATCTTAGAAAAGGAAACAACTAGAATGTTGGTCATTCTTTTAAAAAATAGAATTTTCAATATTGAGGTATTTTTTCTTTCTATAACAAAGGATTTGGTTTCAACACTTTGACAATGGTTTTAGCAGTATCCTTCTGGTACAAATCCTATATTAATGATGCCCATAAGTATTTAAAGGACAAAGATACCCTATAAATTTTTGTGTGGTGATTTAAATAATTATTCATAGCCTTTGAGCTCTAGAAATGCCATTTAGTATCTAAAACCCTCATGCCCCAACCATCAGTAAAAGATAAGATCAACTAATGGCACACATATTCCAGAGCCAAGGATACTCTCCAGAGGGCATGTGTGGTGGCTTCAGTGAACATTGATGAATCTTAATCCTATGAAACTTAAATTAAAGAATAAATCATTTCATTTGCCACAAAAAATATTAAATGCCCCAAGACCCATCCGTAGGGCAGCTGACTTCATAACATCATCCATAATGACATTCATACACCAATTATTCCCCACATTGTTCTTTTGTGCTAATTGAGACCTTGTCCATAACTCTTAGTTCTAAAAGCTTCAAATGGGAATTATGACACTTGTTTTGTTTCCATTGTCAAGGTCAAAAGATCCCTTTCTTAAGTGAAAAACCTCATAAATAATTATATATCCCATTTGAAGGCCAAATACTTACTAGAGATTAAATTCCCTAGCATGAGTGCTTTATGAGATCTACTACCAAATTTATTATTAGATCATTCTTTATTAGTAACTTTGAGTGAACTAATCAAATTTGTATCTATGCCCCATGACCTCTACATAAATAACATACATTGGAAGATGATTCAACCAATTGAGTTAACCCATAACATATTGTGTAGTTATATTACATATGAAAAAAATAAAACAATATTATTATCTTTACCTCTATCGTTTAAATATAAGTATAACATAGATCTTAATTACAATTCAAAAAACCTTTTTTTGTTTTCTTTTGGCACCTCAAACAATTAAGTTCATTTTGTAAAATGATAAATGTGGGGAAGCCAAATCAACAAACATATAAACAAAAATTAGAGATTCCCTATTAATTTTAAATAAATCATAATTATTCCTTTTACAAAAGCTAAAACCTTCCTACTTTATAAAAGATAAAAATAAAATGCAATTCCCATTGTATTTTTACAAAACAAAATATTTAACACTATAAAATACCTTTAATGCTTTGGCTTTTACACACAACCTTGTTGAAGGCCGTTAGACATATTTGTTTTCCACAAAGGATACTAATGACTTCAGTAATCCATTCAGAGGACAACCATATCCTATGCAATCACGTCTAATTTCTCCAATCCTTACTCATCCCTTTAAGCTCTAGACTTGTCGTTTAGGGTCTAAGTCCATTGGCTTCACCAAATAGTTATGACTATGGTGTAAAAGCTCCAAATATCAATCATATCCCACCAAGAGGAGCATGAACTATATTTTATGAGGGAAGTAGTGATAGGATTAATGATATTTTGAGGAGCATGAATTATGTCTAACGAGAGAAGTAGTGAATATACTATAAGAACCTTGGAAGCCACTTTATCAGGGGACGATACTTGCTCCTTGAACATAGATTTGTTCCTGGCAATCCATACCCCCAAACATATGAGCGAAGGGATATTCCTATATTGTTTTATATCTATTTGATCCCACCAAGAATTCCATGCATCTTGGAAGGACTCCCCTTGCCATGTTGTTCCAAAACCAAGTTCATTTTTGCAACAATCCCATCCTCACAACGAGAAAAGACATGTCATGAACAAGTGGGTTATTGACTCTTCATTATCTTTGCATAAAGGACACCAAGCAAGACCTCCGTTCTAACTCATTTGAAGATTATCCTAGGTTGATATTTTTTTCCAAACGGCACAACAAAAGCAACCTAGGCTTAGTTGGGCAACACAATTTAGAGATTTTTTTTCACCACCATTCCTAAGCAGCTAGACTAATAGCATTGATCAAGCGCAGATATCCCATTTTGGGAGTATATTCCCCAAATGGACAGTAAATCCAACAAAGGAAATCCTCCCAAAGCTAGAGTATAATTGTGCCGGGCTACAGATTCAGTTGTGTTGCATTAGCCCACCCGTGAGCCCATATGGAAGTAAACAAAATATCCAATAGGTGGTTAAATATCCAATAGGTGGTTAAGAGTAACTATTTTGCCATTGATATTTTATGTAAATTATATACATCAGGAAAGAAATAATAAATTGTAAAGACATTATAAATGAGTGATCAATTTAATGTAAACAAAATACCCAATCGGTGGTTAAGAGTAACTCTTCTGCCATTAATATTTTATGTAAATTATATTTGTAAAAACACTCTGAGCGATCAATTTAACATTAAAAACATTATAATAACATGTTTAAATAATTTTGAAAACAAATAATACTTTGAAAAATTATGAAATATTCTTTAGTAAAAAATGAATACTCAAAATTAATTAGAAAATATTCCTAAAAAAATTTTAATCCTCATTCTTAAAGTATAATAGTTTTAATAATTTGAAAAACTTTTCCCTTTTTTATGACCAATCTTTTTATATGACGAAAAAGAATATTAAATATATTTAATATTTATATTTGCACGAAAAAGAATATTAAATATATTTAATATTTTTATGGCGTAAACACAATTTACATAATATTCATCACATCATTTGTGTTCTCTGAACAGATCCGTGCACAACATAATAGATTAAATACGACTAGGGTATTTATGGTTTAGTAGAATATTTAAATGGAAATTTGTATGGTAGTCTCTCTTTCTCGCTGTTTTTGCTCTTAGACAAACAATTTCAGTTACATTTTTCAGGAAAAAAAATATAATATATTTATATAAAAAAAATTACATAAAGCAAATGAAAAAAGCATATGTAAAAATATGGACCGAGCCACGTACAAATTTCAGTTACATTATATGTTCTCCAGTCAGGCTTATGATAATCTCGATTACAGATTTTGAATTACTTTTACGTGTCCAACGTAATTGTCACTCTTCAAAGAATTTTTAGGCTAAGTGGTGTGAAACATAATAAATTATTGTTCAAATAATTTTATTAGGACACTATATCCTATAATAAAGGTTGGAATATTCTATCATTTTGACTTGAATGGATGGATGTGGAGCAGCTAGTCGTGAAAAAAGATTCACTTAAGGTTTCTTAATATGAAACATTTAAATTAATTAAAAAACATGTTGCCATTAAAAGTAGAAATACAATAAAAATTATTAATGAACAATGTATAAACGAAAAAGAAATAAGCCACATTAAAATTACATTTACAATGAAAAAATTATTAAAAAACGTTTAGGACCAAACATATAAACTGAAAAAAAGAACCATATAACCGTTTAGTTGTTCAGGTAAATGGTCTGTGCATTTTTTCAGCAAATACTGGAGAGTTTGGTAAGAATATTCTCATTTTCCCTCTCAACAACCGGGCTATACATTGGGTCTTGTGACGTGAAGGAAGAATAGAAACTAGCACCAGGAAAAACAATTCAAAATAATGAATAAATCCGACATCCAATTGTGTTTAATGTTTAACATTTATCTAAACATCTAGATATAATGGCTTTAAAAGGAATCTTCGGTTTATGTTTTTTTATTATAAACTGTAAAATTATACATAGAAAAAAAAAAAAACACAAAAAACACAAGTGCAAACCAAAGATCCAGGATACTATATTGATTGCTGGTTTGAATATTTTGAATGAACATCTCAACGACGTGAAGCACCAATAAGTACCCACGTCACTTAACAGCAACAAAGCAGCAGAGATCCAGTATGCCTTATTCGATTTTCATATATTTAACCTAACAAATCGTAGTAAAAATTATTGTTGATTTATTCTATAGTTTAGTATAATGTGTAAGTTTTTCGATTATTAAAATTGAAATTTTATTTATGTTAATTAAAAAAAAAAAAAAATAAAAATTAATTAACTATACAAAACATTTAAATAATGTTGTTCATAAAAATAATTATAAGTGAATAAATTAAATTCCCTAACATTCATATTTACCATGGATCTATACTACTATATGACATTGAAATTTGTGATGTTAATTTCATCTTTCCTCATTTCTTAACGCTTACCAATTGATTAGGCATTCTCCTTTGACTTGCTAGCTGAACCAGCCAGGCTGCATGTGACTAACTATCATCATTTCTCTTTTTTATATACCTCAGCACTAGCCAAGTCCACTAACAACATCTACCTATTATTTAAAAGAATTTATTAAAATTGTTAATTACTTTACCTAACTACCCCAGATTCCATAAGCTTCCGCGAACAATTCGATGTGCCAGAATCTGAAATCAAGAAGAAGACTTAAAGAACGGATCTCCATTCTGGAATCCCCTGAGCTGGATATCAAAATGGATGGCGTTTTTGAAATCTCCAAATCTATTGCGTTACGACGGAATAAATAGAGAAGGAATCCACGGTATCCGAATTCAGCGGTGCTACATCAAAATAGGAATCCACACTAAACCCTATTCCCTAATTTGGAGTACGTGCGAAAGCTACTAGTTTCACATTGGTTCCCAATATATTTAAATCCCGCCAAGTAAGTTGGTTAATTTTGTATTAAAGGAGTTTGAATCAATTTTCTAGGGAGTTGAAAATGTTTGGAGTTTCACATTCTCTACGAATATCATGGCCTAAATCTGGTTATGGAGGTTCCTTAAATTTTGTGTGAGAAGAGATTGAACCAATTAACGAAAGAGGGAAATTTTATTTATTGTCCTGAGATGGATGAAGATATATGGAGGAGCTATGGAGAGGATTTTTAATTTTATTTCTTTTCCAATATCAAGGTTTAAACCATTTGATGGATAAGTTTGAAATGCCAGAAAGACTTCTGAATACTTAGAATATGCATATAAAATGCATATATCTATTTGTTCCAGGAATTTCAATGACATGTCTCATCAAACCTTCAATGACCTGCCTCATCAAACCTTCATTAGTTAAGGTTTAAGGCCCTCTTAATAAATCTCATGCGGAACGATTTATAACTAACCACAGTCTAACTCTTCATCAATCCTTTCATCGGGACTCTATACTCCACCTTCATAAACCTTCATTAAATTTTAAGCACTGCGCACATATAACCAACCCCACTCTTTCACTTGGTTATATACGGTCTTACCCACAAAACCTTCTATCGTGCATTATTTCTATTATAATTCTTATATAATAGAAAAACAAATAAAACATATGTAACATTATTGTTTCGCAATCTCTCAGCCTTTGCACATTTATCAATGCATACCTTTATCGCAATCGCAGGATTCAAGACTCCTAAGAATCTGCATTCAGAACTCCTTATTTGCGGGATGCGTCTACTCTCCACTATTCTACGACTTTTATACATTCATTTTCCACCATTGATTTTACTCCACTAGATCCATCGATTGTCGCGATCTCACAGATCACACCAACATGCATTCCTCCTTTCGCATCCGATATGCGATAATGCAACCAAACTCCAAATAAAATACAATCACACCTATAACCTTCTCGGGTCCACTCTAGTCCAAGCCTTATCGCTTCAATCTCCACTGTCGAACTTGCCTGTAATCTGACGGTCCACAATGATATGGAAAATCGCAATTCTAGTTGCTTAAGGAAATGGTACATCTACTATGGAATATTGCGATACGAAATAATCAGTAATCCTCTACCGTTGATCAAAGCACTTGATCCAACGGTCAACAATGATATCGTTCATCACAATTTCACATCATTTAAGACAGGGTTTACTCACTTGTGAAATATTGTGATGTGATCCATATCGCACATCGTTCATTTCTTAGTTCCATTCTATGCGACTTAATCTTGGCCACTTGTCACAAACAAATCTCGTTTTTTGATCATATAGATCCAATGACTCCTGTGTGTAGATACTTCGCTTCTCATTCTTCTCTTTACTTGTGTTTTTTCACCATTTCTTAAGTGTTATTTTGTGGTTTCGGATTACTTCAAGGTTCTGGTCCTTTCATTGTTTTGATGCGTAACACCTCCTGAGCTTAACTTCGCGTGTTTCTTTAATCACTATCCCTCCAATGCTTTACTTTGATCCTTCAATCAGATTCGACGATCCATATGATTCTCCGTATCATTCTTCTTATCTGTGTTTTGTCGAACTCCGCCTGCATACATATACTATGCAAACCTCTGATTCACACATAATTTATCATTCAATACTCAAGTCACACACTTACACAATCAAAAATCAAATTCTCTGTATATGTATATATAAACAAATGATTATATATTTGGACTCCCTGTCTCTCTAGCCTGATTTCCAATGTTAGTGGCCTCTGTTTCACAATCTGCCTGTAGGCTTACAGTCACACTCTAACTATCCAACCAGCTAACTAGCTAACCTTTTCTTTCTGCCTTTTTCGCTTGCATTTATATAAAAGGATTCTACAACCAATTCCTGGTTTAGATCCATAAACTTCTTAACAAAATCCTAAAATATCTTCCTTATCTCTAAGGATCCTCTCTAATCTACAAAATCATGAACTAACTCCTAATCTAAGTCTCACAATCAATTTTCAAATCTCTCAATCTCTCAATTATCCTAAATCTCTCATATTCTCCCTCATTCGAGAATATTTACAAATATGTCTCACTATTCTTAATTAAATCCCTATTCACATTCAAAACACTCAAAAGCCTAAATAATTACAATAATTCAACACCTAGGAAACCAACTTCCTTAAAACACAAGACCCCCTATGTCTACTAAAATGCAATGATATTTTGAGTTAAATGCTCCTGAATCAAACTCCCCAGGTAAGAAAAATTATGACCTTTTGGTCATAAGTCTAGATAATTGATTCCTCCTGAATCCCAGACTTTATTTTGTAATCTGTCTTTGCTTGTCAACTGTTCTATTGTTGTTGTTGTCTTTTGTTGTTGTCTGTTGTTGTTGTTCAGGTCTTTATACCTTATGCTACAATGCTCCACTTGCCATCCTTTCATAGTCAGCTGCTATCTTCCTCTTGTTGTTGCTTCTTTCCTCTCTTGTTGTTGTCTTCTTCTGAGACACTTTCATCATTAACCTTCTTACTAACTCAATTTCTTTTTCCAGTATATCCTCTTTTTACACAATCTCCCATTTCTTCATTTGCTATTGACCCATCATCACATGGTTCTTCTTCCTCTGTTAAATCTTCCTTAACATCTTTCAATAGATGTTCTTTCTCTTCTTCTTTCATTTGGCTATCCACTTGTGCCAAATATGTTCTAGTTTCTGCAACAAAATCTGCAATCATAAGACAATTATCAAAATGAAAAATATAAGGCCTTTGTACCTCTTCTTCCTCTGGAAACCTTTCAGTACGTTGCTCTGATCTTTCCTTTAACTCCTCTGTTAGCACATTAGTATGCTAATTCAAACTCAAAAATTTCTTGAGATTGTCAGCAAGTCTCTTTTCCACACCATCTGTTTTGATGATGCCTCTCTGCACTTGTTCACTGTAGTGAACTATTTCTTTTCTGGTTTCATTGTCATACTCTGCTTCAAAACTTTCATCTTCTGGAAGGTGTTCTTCCATTTTTTTGACAGCTTTAAAAGATTGCAAATCTTCTTCCAAACCTGCAATCATACACAAATTATCAGTTTTAAAACCACAAGACCTTATGGCCTCATTTGATGCTTCATTCATCAAGTCGTCTGGCTACTCTAAATCATTCATATGATTCAACTCCTCTGTCTCTTCATTACTTTCAAAAGGTAATGGTCCATGTTCTAGTTCACATACCTAAACTTCAACACCTTTACCAGTGTCTCCCTTTTGCTATAGTTTAACTCTTTCGAGCTTCTCTGTCTCCAATTTGACATCTATAATCTGTTCAATTTCCCTCAGCTCTTTTATTAACTACATATTTTCTTGTTGATTCCTCTTCTCTTGTAGCCTCTACCACTTCACTTTCTTTCTCATGACATAACCATATTTCTGGTCCATCTCATTTCTCTACAACATTTCCATTAATACTTCAAGCTAAATTGTTATCTCAACCATTTCTCTATCATATTCTTCATCACTCATTCTCATGCCATTTTCCTTGGCATCTTTCTTCTTTTGTCCTTTGTTGTGATCTCTTTCAGAACCTCTGTTATGACTATCACTAGTCATCATCCTTTCCATCTCTATGAGTTCCTTTCACTTCACTATGAGTTGCACAAGCCTCTGCAACAGTAAGTCCTCCCTACTGCCACTTACCTCACCAAGCTCTCCTCTGTACTTGGTCTTTTGGAAAGCACTTGGTTCTCTATCTCTGAAACATCCTTTAAGCACTTCTCTTTGCTCCTTCTAGGCTTCAACTCATATGCACCTCTTAAGAACACAATTGTCCTCTTGTATTTCAATCACCATGAAATACTTGGTTTTGACCGCCTCTTCTTTCACTTAGAAACTTTTACCAGCTTCTTTTATCCCTTAGCAATTCTACCCACTTCCTCTGCGGCATTGCCTTTGTGAGTTGCAAAAATACCTCTACAATAATAAGTCTCCTTCTTGCTACATATGCCTCACTAAACTTTTCTCCTCTGACCTCAGTCTATTAGCATTTCTCTTATTCTTTCCTCGAACCTTTTGCTGACTAACAATTCTACCCAACACTTCTTTCGCTAGAATTGTTATCTTTAAGACAACTCTACCCACAATCGCAACTGTGGAGCTACCTCAACAACTTCTACCCGATTGCAGTTGGAAGTTTTTCTCAGCTTCTCTTGAGCACTCCTTGCTTTAGGTTACTGCAATATTCTCACTTTCTTATTCTGTTATCTGTGCATCAATATAAAGACCACAAACTTTCCAATCTTCAAATCAAATTAAAATAAAATCATATCATCTTACCTTCAAGATGTATTTCTGATCTTGTCCCCCCATTCACCTGCACTTTAAATGGATTGTTCTTTTATCTAGCCTTACGTTGTATCTTCAAACTCTACTACGTCAAGAACTTGCAAATGTCCCTCTTATAGTTTAACTACTGTAATCCCGCTCTAAATTCTCACTCATTCAATTTTTGCTAATCATTAGACAAATTTGCATATCTTCACTTGTATTCAGGATCTCACCTCTCCTGCAAGTCTGTTTCAATAGATCTTCATGCTTCCACTACACAAACTTTCAACATTTAGCTACTATCAATCAGATTTAGAATCTGATTCTTTCTTTCAATCTCCCAGCTTTATCTTGGTGAAACCTAACGGTTAGTATCAATTACTCTTTCTCTAACTTTTCTTTCACTAATTCGTTCTTGCCCTGAGTTCTTCAAAAACATTTACCTGTTCCAACTCTAATACCAAAAATGACGCAAGAAAGACCTGTGAATACCCATAGTATGCATATTAAATGCATATATCCATTTTCCCCAGGAATTTCAATGACCTGCTTCGTCAAACCTTCATTAGCTAAGGTTTAAGCCCCCCTTAATAAATCTCTTGCGGGACAATTTATAACTAACCACAGTCTAACCCTCCATCAATCCTTTCATCGTGACTCCATAATCCACCTTCATAAACCTTCATTAAATTTTAAGCACCACACACATATAACCAACCCCACTCTTTCACTTTGGTTATATATGGTCTTACCCACAAAACCTTCTATCTTGCTTTATTTCTATTATAATTATTATATAATAGAAATACACATAAAACATATGTAACCTTACCATTTCACAGTCTCTCAACCTTTGCACATTTATCAATGCATACCTTTATCACAATCGCAGGATTCAAGACTCTTAAGAACCTGCATTCAAAACTCCTGATCTATAAGATGTGATTACTCTCTCCACTGTTCTACGACTTTTATACATTCATTTTCCACCATTGATTTTACTCGACTAGATCCATCGGTTGTCGCAATCTCACAGATCACACCAACATGCATTCCTCCTTTCACATCTGATATGCGATAATGCAATCAGAGTCCAAATAAAATACAATCGTGCCTATAATCTTCTTGGGTCTGCTCTAGACCAAGCCTTATCACTTCAATCTCCACCATTGATCTTCCCTGTAATCCGACGGTTCACAATGATATCGCAAATCGCAATCGCAGTTGCTTAAGGCAACAATACATCTACTATGGAATATTGTAATGCAAACTAATCGGTAATCCTCTACCATTGATCAAAGCACTTGATCCAACGGTTAGCAATGGTATTTCTCATCGTAATCGCACATGGATTAAGTCAGGGTTTACTCACTTATGAAATATTGCGATGTGATCCATATCGCACATCACAAATCTCTTATGGCTGGGGTTCATTACTTCTAAAATATGTTGCGATGCGATTCTAATTAGAGAATCTCTACCGTTCATTGCTTAGCTCTATTTTATGCAACTTAATCCTGGCTGCTTATTACGAACAAATCTCGTCCGTTGATCATATAGATCCAACAACCCCTGTGCGCCGATACTTCACTTCTTGTTCTTCTCTTTACTTGTGCTTTTTCACCATTTCTTCAGTGTTATTCTGTGTTTTTGGGTTACTTCAAGGTTCTGGTCCTTTCGTTGTTCTGCTGCATAACTCCTCCTGAGCTTAACTTCACGTGTTTCTTTAATCATTTTCCCTCTAGAGCTTTACTTTGATCCTTCAATCAGACTCAACGATCCATATGATCCTTTGTATCATTCCTCCTCTTTGTGTTCTGCTAAACTCCACCTGCATACATATACTATGCAAACCTCTGCTTCACCCATAATTTATCATTCAATACTCAAGCTACACACTTACACAATCAGAAATCGAATTTTCTATATATGTATATATAAACGAATGATTACATATTTGGACTCTTCGTCTCTCTGGCCTGATTTCCAATGTCAGTGGTCTCTGTTTCACAATCTGCCCGTAGGCTTACAATCACACTCTAACTATCCAATTAGCTAACCTTTTCTCTCTGCCTTTTTGGCTTGCATTTATACAAAAGGATTCTACAACCAATTCCTAGTTTAGATCCATAAAATTCTCAAAAAAGTCCTAAAATCTCTTCCTTATCTCTAAGGATCCTCTCTAATTCACAAAATCATGAACTAACTCCTAATCTAAGTTTTACAATCAATTCTCAAATATCTCAACTATCCTAAATCTCTCATATTCTTCTTCATTCTTCTTAAATATGTCTTACTATTCTTAATTAAGTCCCTATTCTCATTAAAATCACTCAAAAGCCTAAATAATTACTTTAATTCAACACTTAGAAAACCAACTTCCTTAAAACATAAGACCCCTTATGTCTACTAAAATACAATGATATTTCTTGAGTTGAATGCTCCTGCATCAGTTTGGTATGGAAGGAAGGAATCAATTTGAAGAATTAACTTAAATTAATTTTAGTTTGATTTCCTAATGTTGAGAAGTTAAAACAAATTATTGATTTCTTAAAAAACAATTTTAAATTTTATACATATTTTATATATTATAATTAGTAAAATTATATTAAAAATATTAATGTGGTTGATATAAGCAAAGGTTTCATAAATATAACCCCAAAAAACTATTCTAACACAAAGATTACCTTACTAATGGGCATATTTACTTGATTAACCATGTATAAAAAAGTTATGGGTTAACTTTAACTTGAGGAAAAAAATGAATTATAAATAAATCTTATAAACAATAATGAGGAACTTATCATGCATGAATTTATTATAATTGGAATAATCTCAAATCCATAGGAAATTGGTAGGTGGGGAGGCACCTGGCAAGAATACAATTTTTTTAAATTTATTAAAAGTAATGGACCATTTTTCTAAATAAAATTTGCTTATATATAAATGAATGTTATAAATAATGATGAAGAATTTATTAGAATTGGAATAATCTCAAATCCCTAGGAAATTGGTGGGCGGGGAGCCATGTGGCATGAATATATTTTTTAAAATTTATTAAAAGTCAATGCAACTTAACAAACTCTTCAATACACTACATAAGCATTAAGACTAAGCATATGTTCAGCATATTCTCTTGAGAATCAATCTAGGCCCTCATTTAAAAAAAGTCAACAAATAAATAAAAATTATTAAATGGTTTATATAGATAACACTAGTTCAAGTCGCAATATATATAGAAATCATATAAATGAAATTTAATACAATTTACTTACATTTTATATATGAATAGTATGTAATGAATTCAAGTGAACCATTTACCTCTAATCAATATAAGAATTATATGGAGAGAATTTAATAGGACCATTTACTCTTTTATCTCCTAGATTTTGTTCCTTAAATACAATGAAATTTGATGCACTAGCATAAACACAAATCCGCCCATGATTGTCTATACATAAAGGGATCTTGGAATTTCCAAAAGGGAGTATGTTCCCTCAATTGAAATCTATGTAAATTAGAATTTCTCATATAAATACAAGTGCCTTATATATAGAAAGAATGTAGGTTTCTTTTATTAACCATGTAACACATTATAGAAGAGACAAGTAATTAGGTTGAGATATTTTGTAATCCTTAAGAGAGGAAAAATGTAAGAAAGGTGTTGGGTGAAGTGATATTAACTTAAGACGGATAGATGTAGATTTTCAAGAGGATATTTAGTTGAAACCTCCATAACATAATTTACATATTTTGATTAGTTAAAGGGCATGAAAGATGATCTAAAGGAAAAAGGAGGGAAATATAATAGAGGATGTAGTAGAGATAGTTGAAAGATGCTAAGGATAGAGAGAGTTCAATGAGAGAGTAAAAGGGCCAATTATTGCATAAACAGGGCAGCCTCGTACAAACCTTGTGTTAATATAAATTGTGTGAGATTATCCTCCGTTAAAGTGTATTCTTGATCTCTGTGCATTTGCGTTAGTACTTGATTTTAGGTTGTTGAATCCAAGCCTTTATGTATGTGTGTGTTAATCTTCTATGTCCATTTCATCTATGATATAGGTTTGTGGTTGGGGATAACTAAATCAAATTTCTTGGTTATATTGTGATTTGAGTAAATAATTTAGGATGTGCATGGAGCAGCCAATGTATAGAGTAATCTACTTATAGGCTTATAGTCACACTCTAACTATCCAACCAGCTAACTAGCTAACATTTTTTCTCTACCTTTTTGGCTTGCATTTATACAAAAGGATTCTACAACCAATTCCTGGTTTAGATCCATAAAATTCTCAACAAAATCCTAAAATCTCTTCCTTATCTCTAAGGATCCTCTCTAATCCACAAAATTATGAACTAACTCTTAATATACGTTTTACAGTCAATTCTCAAATCTCTCAATCTCTCGACTATCATAAATCTCTCATATTCTCCTTCATTCTTCTTAAATATGTCTTACTATTCTTAATTAAATCCATATTCTCATTAAAATAACTCAAAAGCTTAAATAATTACATTAATTCAACACTTACGAAACCGACTTCCTTAAAACACAAGACCCCCTATGTCTACTAAAATACAATGATATTTCTTGAGTTGAATGCTCCTGCATTGTTAGTTTGGTATGGAAGGAAGGAATCAATTTGAAGAATTAACTTAAATTAATTTTGGTTTGATTTCCTAATGTTGAGAAGTTAAAACAAATTATTGATTTCTCAAAAAGAAATTTTAAATTTTATACATATTTTATATATTATAATTAGTACAAATATATTAAAAATATTAATGTGGTTGATATAAGCAAAGGTTTCATAAATATAACCCCAAAAAACTATTCTAACACAAAGATTACCTTACTAATGGGCATATTTACTTGATTAACCATGTATAAAAAAGTTATGGGTTAACTTTAACTTGAGG